>JAWQFJ010003076.1:22500-187500 GCA_034096865.1 Theodoxus fluviatilis
GTTGATACTGGAGCAGAGTGCTTTGTACACACTATATTTACTATGTATTTGAGCCAGGCTGCGTATGTTCACCCACATGCAGAGCGGTTCTACTTGGAGTAGCTACATCCGGGAGTTCAGTGGTTACAAACTCGACGCATCTGGACGTGTCTGTCCTGCTATCAGGAAACATGTCCTGATAAGGAATAAGGTCGATCGATATCTTGTAATCGCACCATTGCGTCAGCACTGAATATGTCATGAAGTCTAATGCAGAATGACGTGAGACATTCGATGTAAATGATAGATGAAGTGTAATGTACGGCAACATGGCTTCTGTTACCATTTTCTCCTATGTTGTGTCTGGTTGTATAAGTCACCGTGACTCCGTACGAGGGAGGACGGATGTTGTGGAAGACAAGGTTGAAGCGGAATGCAGGACACTGACAGCTTGCTGTGCAGGGTTTGGGAGTTGCTCAGTAGCTCCAAACATGGCGGAGCGCAGTGCAGACAGGATGACCAAGACTGATGACGACAGATCACGTGACACGTCTTTCCACGCCCCCAGAAGACTCTGGACGAGGGGTAAACGCACTGCTTTATCGAGTTAGAATTTTTTTTACAAATCCAGATCTACCTCTTCCTTTATTTTGAAGTTACGTTTATCACGCTTGAACTTTTTGAATAAAATATAAGCCGTGTGTCTTTGTCTTTGTTGGACGACGAAACAAAATCCTTCATTTTGAAAGTTTAGTTGCTCGTGCAGGAAACATGTATTACTCTTATTCTTGCTACATGCTTCAAGACGTCAAATAAACATGTCGTAGTATAGATTGGGCTGCTACAATAAAATTGATGATGTGCTGCTTTTGCAGCAATGGTTTAGAATGAACGTATTTTGGAGGAAAGCAAGAAAGGCAAAAGTGTTATGCGTGTGTACTGTGTAAAGAAGATGTAAAGCGGCAGTGACTAGAACTGCGTCAGCAGAGAACAAGAAGACATTTTCAGGGCTTAGGGATGAGTAGTTGGATTGCCACTGGTTCTTTCTGAAGAAAAACAAATTCCAGTCATTTGTAGAACGGCGGGAAAATCACGAGCTTCGTCCATCACTGTCTGGCCCTCGTTGTGGAGGGGGCAGAGGTGATGCCAGGGTTAATGGACGCTGTGCTGCTGTCCACGTCCTGAAGATCGACAGTGGGAACGTCCTCTGTCCAGAACAGCGGTTACAGGGGTTACGTGCTACCCAGATACCTAAATGGAGGAGAACTTGAAGGAGTAGGGTGGCGAAGAGGGCTACAAGGAGGGACGGTGGAGGGTGGGGGTTGTGTTGGGGTTGGGGATGAGGCTGGGGGACTTGTTTGGAGTGGGCTTATGGAATGGATGTGGATGTGGTGAGGGTATAGAGGAGTGGAAGTGGGGTGGGGGAGGGAGGGAAGGTGAAATGCATTGTGTCCAACCTACTATCTCCTGTCTGTCTCCCTGGTGACGGGACATTTGTCACGGTGACAGATGGTGACAAGGCTGAAGAGCAGGTATTCCTTCTTTCCTCTCCCTCTTTCCATCCCAGACCTGCAAGCCCGTGTTTTCCATCGCCACCCTTTCACCTCTTGCCGTTCCTGCCTCCTTATCTCGTCCTTGTCCTCGTCCCCTCTCTCTCCATTGCCTCTTCTGACACTCTTTCCAAGTGGAAAAAGGTGTCCGAGTTGACGGTTGGTTTATGCTCATCGGTTTTTCGTCCTGACATTTTCTGTAATGCACACAAACTGCCTTACCGTCTTTCTTCACCATTGTCACAATAAAACTCACGTAATTTGGTGTTCATGGCATTCTGCTGCCTATAAATGTTAGTAGTTCCAGCTTTGCATCGTGGGCAGTCTTGATAGCAGTCGCCTAAATGTTTATGTCCTTGAGGCATCTGCATATCATAAATGGTTGTCGCAAACTTTCGCAAATCATAACATTTTCAACAATTGTGATTGAAATTTTATCTCATCTAATAAGAAATGATAAAGATATTAATGGTTTCAAACTTTTGGATGCTTATGTCAAAATGACGCATATGCTGATGACGTTACTATTACTCTGTATGGAACTGAAAGTAATCCCAGCATTACCCCCTCTCTTTTTGAAACACGAAACTCGCTAATAAGAAGTGGAAGAGTTGCAGTAAGACAGGATGCTTTAGACAGCCTTTTCCCCGGGGTTCCCACTCCTGAATCTGACCAGAACTCTGAAACGAAGTCAGCTTTCATCCCCAACATCTTTGGAGAGCTGCAGTACCCTTGTACCTTTAACGCAGCGCATGGATGTACAAGGGATGTGCTTGAAAGACAGTAAAGATGAGCTCCTGGTTAGAGCTTTGCACAGAGGACAGCCACTCTACGAGATACTGACATCTTGACGAGGTCATGTCCACTTTTATTGCGTGCCCAATCCCTGTTCATAGCACAGGGGCGTGAAAGAGACCCAAGGAAACCAATGACTGGACAGTTATGACCCTGGTGTCATGTGATTGGCCAGGTTGGTTTTTGCATGGCCGTTGCCATGACAACCGCATCTCTCTGAACAGCATCCTGCTTTTGGCGGTTATCGACGTGGTGGCAGTGGTGACTTCCGGTCCGTGCCTTGTGGAGCGAGATGGCTTCCTTTGTCTCTGCTCGTTTCCCCTTGCAGCACTGGCCAGGGAGGTAAAGCTGTTAATGAGACAAGGGTCTGACCAGACCCCTTCACTTCTCACTCCCCCTCAGCTATCATCCCCCTCCTCTTCTCCACCCCCGACCATCCACTTATAAACACCCCTGCCCCTACTCTTTGCCCCCTTACACACACACACACACACACACGCACACGCACGCATACGCACGCACACGCACGCACACACACATACACACACACGCACACACACAGAGACAGACACAAACACTGCAGCAGCATATTACCTACCAAAAGGCTGTCACGGTCCTAGCTCGTTCACCAAGCCTCCTTTTCTCTTTCTGGTGGTGGTGATGACATGCACTTGGGCTTTTCACTCCTGAGAGGATGACTTTAAAGAGATTCAATCCTAAGATTTTTTTCAAGATTTTCTTTTTTTCTACCGAAATCCTTGGCTTCAGCGAGATGTTAGAAAGTTAGTTTAAAGATATTTCTTCTGTCCAAGTCGTTTTAAAGGTGGTTTTTCAGCTATTGTGATGCTGGTGTCGTCTAGCCGAGAGAGAGAGAGAGAGAGAGAGAGAGAGAGAGAGAGAGAGAGAGAGAGAGAGAGAGAGAGATGTCCGGTCGACCCTCCACCCAAAACGTGTCATGAGAGCATGGCTGCATGCATCCGTTCGATCTTCATGGAGCTTCCCATACGTCAAGGAGGTCCTGTCCTGTCTGTCTTCATTTGAAAGGCAGCCTCGCCACGCTCGTGTAGACAAGAGTGGTGGCCGCTAAGATGGATTACAGGCGTACACTCTGCAGCGTTGACTCTGTCAGAAAACCATAACTGACTGGGAAGATAGACGAGGAAGATTTTACGGTGTCAGGTTTCCGGGGAATACTGAGGGCTTCAGTGTTGAAACTGACTGTGGCGACGTCTCCTGCAGGCATTTTGAGGAAGTACTCCTGATTTGGAATAGAATCTGGGATAGATGATGCATCACCAAGACGTAAATTGTAGTGAAGGCAGGTATAAATGCACCAATGAAAGTTCATTAGACTAGCAATCCGCACCGAAGGACAGGATGTGCTGAATGCTGTGGTTTCAAAGAGAAACGGATCGTATTGTTTACAGGAACGGACTCTGTTGTGTGTGTTTTTATTGTTGCACCCCTTTTCATAAGACTATTTACCTACTGTAACGTGCGATGCTAGTTCTTGTCTCACGAGTTTGTTTCTTGACTATCTGACGTATGATTTCTCCCCTTCAAACCCCCCCATCTCCACAAACATGCACGCGCGCGGGCGCGCGCACACACACGCACACACACACATATATACATACATGTTTTGCTTGAGGAGAAGGAGGAGCAGCAGTAAAAGCAGCAGTAAAAGCAGAGCAGCAGGAGGAGGAGGAGGAGGAGGAGGAGGAGGAGGAGGAGGAGGAGGAGGAGGAGGACAAACTTCTCTTGCATAATGGCAACAAAATTGATCAGAGATTTGAGTATTCCACATGTTTTATTGAGGATGAATTTGAAGTCGGAGCTACAACATTTTTACGGTCAATTTTTATGTGCGAAGAAAAGCTCGTGGAACAATAATCAATTACGAATAACTGCCGTCTGCTGTAGCGCAGTAACCGCTAACCACTGGCAGCCTGTTCATGTAATGGCTGGCCCCGTTTACGTGGATCTCGAGTGACTGTTGCCTGACCTACAGAGACAGAGAGCCGCTGATAGGCACTGCTGTGTGATGTTCATCGCTGATGGACAACAAACAAACTCGACAACGGTGGATGCAGTTGGAACATGCCCGCCCCACTCAAGGGGACCAGCTGATAGGTCACCGCCTCTCCAGCTAGTCATTGGAAGCTGGAGCAGTGATTGTCTCTTGTTTACAAGGATGCTGGGCGCCGTTTTGTCTGGCAATGGAGATGTTGACCCAGGAATTGGCGTATGGCCAGGACAGAGATAACAAAAGCTGGAGAGGGCGGACAGAGAGGAAGAGCTGTGAATCTCTCACGATCACCGTACAGAGAGGCGAGGACTGGAGCACCTCTGTTGGACACACAAGTCAGGGTACACGATGTACTGGCACCTCTGTTGGACACAAGTCAGGGTACACGATGTACTGGAGCACCTCTGTTGGACACAAGTCAGGGTACACGATGTACTGGCACCTCTGTTGGACACAAGTCAGGGTACACGATGTACTGGAGCACCTCTGTTGGACACACAAGTCAGGGTACACGATGTACTGGCACCTCTGTTGGACACAAGTCAGGGTACACGATGTTCTCACTTGCGCCTTTGGCCCCTCAGTGTCGATGTTTGCCTTATTCGATGAAGGGCATGACTGCACTTACTTGACTGACAGATATCTAACTTCAGCCAGCCAGTGATCTGTCTGGGATGTATCTCCAGTCTAGCCTTAATAGAATAGAATAGAATAGAATTCTTCGGCTTGCTTAGGCGTCCAGGGCCTATCGCCGATTCTGATGGTTCTCTGGCTGTATTTTTATTGTTCTTATGGAACAGCCTTGGCCAAACAAATGGTTGCTCCTTTAAGTTGATAAAATGATTATCTCTCTGATGTGGTCAAGGGGCTTGTTAGCAGCTCGCCTTCTTTGCTTTCTGCTTGTCCAAGATTACAGAGCGCTGGACACTGAGACTGAGTGCAACGCTTTAAGATAAACACCCCGTGACGTCCTAAAGCCCAGTGACGTCAGCGTAAAGCTTGGTGACGTCAAAGAGCATGGCCTCCTTAACGCCTATATTCTCTTGAAGACAAATGTCGTATCCAACAGTGGCTACCCTCCAATCTTTATCAGGACCCCACCCCCACCCCCCACCCCCCACCCCCCTGTTTTTTCAGGGTAGAAAATGGCCTTATTAAGGATGGCGATAGCATCAAGAGTGGGGCTGGTCTTTGTAGCAACGTAGTACGGGGACCGGCAGGGGCATTCTAGAATGCGGCTGGGGTTCCCCGTGTCGGGTCTTTCAGTGTTGGAAGTCCTGCACAGCGGGAATGGCGAGTTCCAGGTCTTTTCTGCTGTCAGCAGGGTGAAGATGGAGAGTGAAATTGGGAGAACAGCGATGCTATCAGTGTACCCCATGGTGGTAAGTTGTCTCTCCACGAGAGCTCTTGACACCTAGCTTTGCAGGGACACCGAAATCGAAATCAGCCGCATTGTTTCACGGAGCTTAGCGGTGAAGAGAGAAGGATGGACGGACATCGCTCTTCATGGGATGGAGATGAAATCTTCATGAGGCTTAGCGATTCAACGTGAGAAATTTTCACAGTGTATCAGACATCCAGGTTGAAAGGGTACAACACTACGCGTACTGAACAGAAGCCGAGAGAAAGTACATTGAGCGGAAAGAGGTTGATGCGTGTCAAACGTAGTTAAAGGCTTCTGTATTTCAGTGTGCAAATTCGAAACATACCTGCTGAATGGAAACCACACATATCCTTCTATTGTCAAGATATCGTTCCTGTGTATGGAACAACATAGAAAGAGACGAAGAGAAAGAGAGAGAGAGAGAGAGAGAGAGAGAGAGAGAGAGAGAGAGAGAGAGAGAGAGGCAGGCAGGCAGGCAGGCAGGCAGGCAAGCAGACAGACAGAGAGAGGGGGGGGACAAAGGAAGGAGGTTAAGTTTCTTTATTGGAGGCAATGAGACACGGGTTTCACTTGGAAAGACGCCATTGTTCTGTAATGACTGGCCTGTGGTCAGGCAAGGAGGACAGCCTGGCTGGACAGGGTGACTCCTCCGTCTTGGATGGATGTGAAAACCTCCAGGTACACGTCCCCCGTGGCTGTGATGAACACAGGCTTCTCCTCTGCTCTCTCATTCGCATGCGCCTTGTTTCCCGCCCTCTCATCGAGACTCTCGGTCTTGGGCCGCGAGTCACTGGCTTTGGAGCAGTAAGGAGTTGGGATGTCTGCCAGTGTGTCTTTAGCTTGAGTGAAAACTTCAAGCTTGATTTACATACAGCTGCCCTCCGGCCAAATGGATGGCAACGCGTTTCCTAGCTTGCATGGCGATACCTGCACGAAAACTACTCTTGTTTATTGTTTGATAGATATAGCTGGCTCGACAGAATCAGAGGGAGGGAGGGAGGGAGGGAGGGAGGGAGAGAGAGAGAGAGAGAGAGAGAGAGAGATAATGATTGATTGATTGTCATTATTTCGGCCGAGAACCCGTCAGTAAAAGAGAGAGAGAGAGAGAGAGAGAGAGAGAGAGAGAGAGAGAGAGAGAGAGAGAGAGAGAGAGAGAGAGAGAGAGAGATCGAGAGACGAACGAACGAACGAACTAACGAACAGTTTATTGTTAGGCCTTCGGCCTGTCACAATTGACAAAATACAAAATACAGAAGATCTGTACGTCTGTCCCACTTGTGGGGAAACGTTCGAGTGTGAAACTCATTTTTTGTGCTCTTGTCCTGTGTATGAAGATCTTAGACGGAAGTATATTTCACCCGAGACACGTTCGATACTCTGGAGTAATACTGAAAATGCTGTGTCGTCACAAGATGTCTCTGAAATAAGATCTCTCGATATATACCTGTACCACGTCTTTAAGAGACGTCGGGAGGCGATGTCAACGGAATTTTTCCCTGCAGAGGATGCTTGAGATATATATATATATATATATATATATATATATATATATAATATATATATATATATAGAGAGAGAGAGAGAGAGAGAGAGAGAGAGAGAGAGAGAGAGGTGGGTATAGAAGGGGTAGAGAGAGGGAAGGGAGAGAAAGAAGGGGGAGGGGGGGGGGGGGCGGGGGAGGGAGGGAGTGGCGCTCCACCGCAGAGACCTGTGGACAAAACACGAGGCTAATCACGTGTCACCTCTCCCTGGCTGCCTGTATGGACGGGCGCTGATTGCCTGGACTGCCTGGACAATGGCCGCGGATTTTGAAGCAGAGGGAAACAGGAATAGGTGGGCTGGAAGAAAATGGGAAAAAGAGAGGAAAGAGAGAACACAGGAGATGTCAAGTAAAGCTATTGAGGGACATGGTGAGAAAAGGCACTGTGAATGAAAAGGGGGGGGGGGAGAGAGAGAGAGAGAGAGAGAGAGAGAGAGAGAGAGAGAGAGAGAGAGAGAGAGAGAGAGAGAGAGAGAGAGAGAGAGAAGGGGGGGGGTGTCAGGCAACACAGAAGGAGCTTAGAGTTAGAAGAAGGCGACGAGGACATTTAAGTGTTGTATAATTGTTCACATCGTTACAGGATTGCGGCGCGTATCTTGAATGTCCCACTCCACCTCGGTAGACAACGTGGATGGGCTGATTTTCATCTATACATCTCTCAGCCCTTTCCTCTCTCAACCGTCCACCCAACACGCGCCTCTTGCCCCACCCCCCCAGGCAGAGAGACGGGTGGACGATCCTTTTAATTCTTAGCCAGGTCGTTTATTTCCTCCACCCCTGCTGTGAAGCAAGCCACTCTCACTTGGCCACCCTGTTTCCTGCTTGCTCTACATAGAAGGTGTGCCTGGAGCGGTAAATGGGTGGATGGGTGGACCGCTCTCTATCTTTTGTGTCCATTTTCGTCTCCTGACCAACTCCATCTCCTTCGCCACGTCTGTTTTCCTTGCCCTACACTCCCGGTAACGGTGCAAACTTGGATGAACAGACAGATGCATAGAGGCAGCTATCTCGTCTCATATGTTCCCGTCTTGTTTCTCTCCCCCTCACATCCTCCCCCCCTTACCACTACACTCTCTTCCAGTACTACCTTTTCCTCACAGTGACGTCACACCCACACCCACACCTTCTCCGCCCGCCCCGCCCCCACCCCCAACCACATCTTTTTTTTTCTTCTCCTTTTTTATTTCTTCTTCTTTGTTAAATCTCTTCTCCTTTTTTCATTTCTTCTTCTTTTTAAAATTTCTTCTTCTTTTTTAAATCTCTTCTTTGTTAAATTTCTTCTTCTTTTTAAAATTTCATCTTCTTTTTTATTTCTTCTTTTTTATTTCTTCTTCTTTTTAAAATTTCTTTCTTCTTCTTCTTCTTCTTCTTCTTCTTCTTCTTCTTCTTCTTCTTCTTCTTCTTCTTCTTCTTCTTCTTCTTCTTCTTCTTCTTCTTCTTCTTCTTCTTCTTCTTCTTCTTCTTCTTCTTCTTCTTCTTCTTCTTCTTCTTCTTCTTCTTCTTCTTCTTCTTCTTCTTCTTCTTCTTCTTCTTCTTCTTCTTCTTCTTCTTCTTCTTCCTCTTCCTCTTCCTCTTCCTCTTCCTCTTCCTCCTCCTCCTCCTCCTCCTCCTCCTCCTCCTCCTCCCCCTCCTCCCCCTCCTCCCCCTCCTCCCCTTCCTCCCCCTCCCCCTCCTCCTCCTCCTCCTCCTCCTCCTCCTCCTCCTCCTCCTCCTCCTCTTTCTCCTCTTCTTCCTCTTCTTTCTCCTCTTCTTCCTTCTCTTCTTCCTTTTCTTCGACTCTTTGTATCTTACCTCTTACCTTTTCTTCCTTCTCTTACCTCTTCTTCTCACTCATCTTCTATTTACCATCCATTTTTGCAACAACCCCCTTGGCCCTTCCCATCGCCACGCGGTTCCCTACCTGCTCATAGGAGGTTGTGTACGCGAGGGAGGGGAGTGGTGATGGGAGACTCCCAGTGGAGTGGCGGGAATCTCAAAGGTGCCTTTGTACTGCCTCCGTGGCCAGGGCTGTGTGTAGAGGTGCCCAGTCCTACCAGGGTCCCATTTCTATGTAGCCCGTCCCCCCATCCCCCCCCCCCCCACCCCCATCCAGCCCGCCTCCTTACTCCCCATTAGGGCCAAGCACCTGTGTAGGGTCTGCCCCCTTAGAGAGCCATGGGGAACAAAAAACCAGACCCTTATGGGCGCGCTGCTGGAGGAAGGTTCCAGGCAAATACTAGGCGTGGCTTGCTCCCTGGATCCAACTTGTTCTCACTCCCGTCTTTGGAAAGAGGAGTATGGTAAAGTTGGGAAATTTACAGTTCATAATGGACTTCTTGATTTTGAAAGGAGGGTCAAGTAATTTTTGGGGTGTTTGATCTGCGAAGAAGTATGTTCTCTACAACTACATCGTGTTTTCGTGGGAATGAAAAACTCGGAGAAATCACTGGACGTGTGAATGCATACAGTATGTCTGAGCTTTCTCAGGATTTCCGCAATGAGGGGCTGCTTGATGTGTGAATAGTTCGTCTCTGGCTTCTCTGGTTGAAATTTGAGTTGGGTAAGCAGAGAACTTCAGGCGGAGTGTGATTTCCCTGATGTGTGGAGTGTTCAATCGATGCCCTGAATAGACACAAGGGATTGTTACTTTCCATTTGGGGACGCCAGGTATTCCAAAGTAGGATAAGACAGTCCTTGAACTCAGGGATTGGGACACAGGCACGTTTTAATGGGAAGAGAGGAAGAATGAGACGCAACCTTGGGTTCAGGCAGCCAGGCGAACAGTGGTCTCTACTCTGAATCACCTGGCCTGGAGAGAGAGAGAGAGAGAGAGAGAGAGAGAGAGAGAGAGAGAGAGAGAGAGAGAGAGAGAGAGATGAAATCATGGATCACTGGAATAGTTTTGAGCCCACGTTCTTGAACGTTGCAGATGAGAATAATTGGATCGTTCTCTTAAAAGGTTACAATGATATAAACTATCATTGTCGTATTGCAAACATTACTTCGTAATGAACGACTTTTCCAAACACGCCAAAGTTTAGTAGAATAATTTGATCGTTGTATCATTTCATATTGAAAAAAATACCATTTTTTCACTTTATCAAATGAAGAAATAGTGGAAACAGTGCATGAGACTGGCAGCAGAACCCACTGTCCTCGTCGTGACCTTCTTCTTTGAAGCATGTTTAGTGTCTCTGCAGGTGTTTTACTCTGCCATCCAACAAACTCTTTATGTCTTCGTCTTGCAACACAAGTCGAGACCGCACGGAGAAAAACTGCCCTCACGTTCACCAGGCCGTAAAATCTTGACGCCCCCACAGTAAGGTTAGATGGCATCCTTAAGCCAGCCAGCCCCAGCGGTCACTACGGACGGTGAGGTGAAAGGGCAATACATTTCTATAGACCCTCATGACATTACGACAGGCTGAGACCATTTGTCCAGCACGCTTCTTTGGCCACTGGTTGACCTCAATAAATCTCGGGCTACTCAGCGGCCATCATGGAGGCCCAAGGTCGGGGTGCAATAAAGCACACCTGGCCATCTAGGTTCTGAGAGAAGCGCTGCTCAGTCAGCTTGTCTGGCGTTTAGGGGGTCGTCCAGATAAGGGTGTGCCAAGGAGTACTATATCAGAATGATAGAGTACTCCTTGGGTGTACTGATGTGGGAGAGGGAGGAAGTGGGGTCATGTCTGACCGGTAAGGCGTAGTTGGGAATGGGGTGACGTGAAAGGACTTTAGAGAGGTTTCGGTCATACAGACCAAGGTGGTAATAGCGCCATCAAGACACTTCAGCTTGGTGTGAAGCAGTTCTTAATGGGCGGATCTCATTAGCTTCCCGTGAAGGCACGGTCAGACAGGAAGTAGGCGATGCAGGACTCTTTAATGGAATGGTGTTTCAAATGAGCTAACGTGTGGTGCAGCATTAAGAGACATACCACCTCGAATTGCAGTGGTGTGAACTTTCACTAGCTTTGCATGTCCCATTGAGAGAGCAGCAGGAATCAAAGGAATGATGGAGTTTGAGAAGTGGAGTGGTTGGGGTTGTAAGGATGAGACAGGGAGATGGCTGGGAGGAGTAGAGGGTGGGGATGGGCGTTACGAGGGGACAGCCGTTGGTCTTTGAGGAGAGATTTATTGAAATCGCTATTGGACGGCCTTCCGGTCTCTAAGCCTGCCCCTGTTGAAGGAAGACTATGCGGGGCGTACGGATAAGGGGTTGCTTCCTGGCTACATTGTCATCACCCGCACCCCCCTCCCCCCACCCCCAAGTGTCCTATACTAAACCCCTGTCTCCTCTTCTCCCCTCCCCCTTTCTCCGTGTCGCCCTCGCTCTCTGTGTCAACACCTGGCCGCGCCCGCTGTTGTGAGAACAGAGTAAACTCTTCCTGACGTACAGCGTGCGTGGTTTTCAACAAGGACTGCGTGGTCGCGGTGTGGGAGTTTACATGGTTCATGTACTGCTGCTCGTAATTATGCAGTGCTCACTGGGGTCCAGGCACCGCTTTCTATTGGAATCTGGTCGCTGTGTGCCTGGTGAGATCCACCCTTGTTGGAACTCGAAGTCTGCTGCCACGCTACGATTGCCAACCATCAAGACTTGTTTTGCATAGGCTATGACTACTTTGTGTGTGCATGTGTGTGTGTGTATGTGTGTGTGTGTGTGTGTGTGTGTGTGTGTGTGTGTGTGTGTGTGTGTGTGTGTGTTGCGCATGGGCTCGGGCGCGCGCGCGTGTGTGCACGTGTGTGAGAGAAATATTCCTCTTTATTTCAGTATCGTCATAAATTGAAACATCTTTACACAACTTCAGTGATAGTTGATGCGTTAAGGAATGTAAGTGTTTTCCCCAGATTAACCATGACTGACGGCTGCCGAAGCGAAAACGATCAAAACCAACTGTTGTCACTTCGTCAGACCTGGAAAATTTGAACATGGACGCTGGCCTATTTTCGGCGCCAAGGGCGGAGAACTCTGGCTGCGTGAATCCCATCTTGTTTGTTCTGTGAGGTGAAGAGCCCAGCTCGAACACTGAGAGTCAACACAAAGTTTGCTGGGGTCAGGGAAATAATATCGAGCTCGGCTGATCGGGCAGTGGGGGCTGAAAGTGTGTAGCTGTCGCTTGTTGCTTGGAGTGAGTCACTTTTCTCCCTCCCTCGTGCCTTACCGCCTCGCCCAGAGGTTATCAGCGTGATCTGGCCATAGAGATAGACGCCTGGCGGCGTGAACGTAGCGCTACGTAGTAGCCAACACGTTCTGATTTTATGATCGAAGCCTTCGTATTGATCTACCTGTCCCGAGATGGAGACGGCAGGTGATATGCATGTTTGAAGTGTTTAGCAAACTGAGCAATCTCAGTAGTTCATAGTCTGAGGACTCGCGTTGTCCCTAGCTGGTTGGTCTTCTCGAATGCGTTGGTACACCAATGTGTAAAATCCTCTGCATTAAGACGCCTATGACTCATCCGTTTTCGTCACCTGTCTGGACCTGCGTGGTTCGACGAAGAGAGAGCAGTCAATCAGTCTGTCACTTACTCGTGGGTGAATGGTTTGTTGATAGCTCGCATGAATGCCTCGTTGTGCCATGGGTGTGAGCAGCCATGCGATGAAAGTCAAGGACGTACAAGAGAGATAAAAGTTTCGATCGATAAACGTTCGTAGTGCACTGCTAGCGTAATGTCTTGCGCTATGGAATATATATAAATGCTGATGGAGTAGTTCGTAGTACCTGACTGAAGCAGTGACAAAAGTGTGGGGAAGTCATTTTCGACAGAAATCCTAGACGTCAGCGAGGAAAGACAGATGTGTCCGTTGCATGAAATAACCATGTCTGCGTTGCACGTGTTGTACCCCTTGTGGGTTGGGTGTGAGAATAGACCCACCACGTCTCCCTAGACGATTCGCACATGGCTAATAACCAGGGGACTCCAGACTGGACATGGTCTTGCTTCAACCAGCACTATTGATGTTCGTAGTCAATAGCTTAGCTTAGCCTACTAAGGCTGATATGCCGTAAGACTTCATTCAGTCATCATCATCAGCAGCAGCAGCAGCAGCATCACCATCACCACCATCATCACCGGAGGAGCTACCTAAGCAGCACAGCAACAGACGGGGGACACAAACCGGATGTTTGAGCCTGATTTCCAAGGCAACCGCTGTGGTGCTGGGGAAGGTTTTTGCGTGTAGTGGGTGAATGATTCAGGCAGGGAGGCGTGAACGGATGGGGGTACACGTGGCATTTTTTAATGGAGGCGTCGATTAGGTCCGACTGCCATGCCGTCAATGGCGTGAACTCCACTTGCCCTCGTGCCTGGATCAATGGAGTCCTGGGAGGGATGTTACGTCGAGGGTTCTGGCCTCCACAAAGAGACTCCCATTTCCAAGGCTGTGCCACTTCAAGGGGATCGCTTTCCCACTTCCTCCTCACTGCTGATAGCGGAAGTGAACCCGAGTGTGCGTCACTTCCTCTTGCACGGCTTTTTTTTCTTCAGATACGAGACGCAACGTCTTTCGACATTTAAAAAAGCGCTGTAAGGAGAAAGGCTCCGGATCAGTCAGTCACTGATGGGTTTCCCTTGGTGTCCCATCGAACTGCAGCTACGTGCAACGCCAAAGCAGAGGAGAGAGCGGAGTGTGCGGCAGAGCTGGAGTGATTAGTGCCCATTGAGGGCTAATCCCTGCGGAAGGTCACACTGGTCGCGCTGAAGTGTTCCCTGTGGGCAGTGGGATTGAGTCGATTTCTCGCGGGCCTACGCCCTTGCGCGTGTCAGGTGTAATCAGGGCTGGCAGTGGAGCCAGGCTGTGCTACCTAATGTGTCAGGTGTAATCAGGGCTGGCAGTGGAGCCAGGCTCTGCTACCTGATGTGTCAGGTGTAATCAGGGCTGGCAGTGGAGCCAGGCTCTGCTACCTAGTGTGTCAGGCGTAATCAGGGCTGGCAGTGGAGCCAGGTTGTGCTTACTAGTGTGTCAGGTGTAATCAGGGCTGGCAGTGGAGCCAGGCTCTGCTACCTAGTGTGTCAGGTGTAATCAGGGCTGGCAGTGGAGCCAGGCTCTGCTACCTGATGTGTCAGGTGTAATCAGGGCTGGCAGTGGAGCCAGGCTGTGCTTACTAGTGTGTCAGGCGTAATCAGGGCTGGCAGTGGAGCCAGGCTGTGCTACCTGATGTGTCAGGCGTAATCAGGGCTGGCAGTGGAGCCAGGCTGTGCTACCTGATGTGTCAGGCGTAATCAGGGCTGGCAGTGGAGCCAGGCTCTGCTACCTAATGTGTCAGGTGTAATCAGGGCTGGCAGTGGAGCCAGGCTCTGCTACCTAATGTGTCAGGTGTAATCAGGGCTGGCAGTGGAGCCAGGCTCTGCTACCTAATATGTCTGGTGTAATCAGGCCTGGCAGTGGAGCCAGGCTCTGCTACCTAATGTGTCAGGTGTAATCAGGGCTGGCAGTGGAGCCAGGCTCTGCTACCTAATGTGTCAGGTGTAATCAGGCCTGGCAGTGGAGCCAGGCTCTGATACCTAATGTGTCTGGTGTAATCAGGGCTGGCAGGTGAGCCAGGCTCTGCTACCTAATGTGTCAGGTGTAATCAGGGCTGGCAGTGGAGCCAGGCTCTGCTACCTAATGTGTCAGGTGTAATCAGGGCTGGCAGTGGAGCCAGGCTCTGCTACCTAATGTGTCAGGTGTAATCAGGGCTGGCAGTGGAGCCAGGCTCTGCTACCTAATGTGTCAGGTGTAATCAGGGCTGGCAGTGGAGCCAGGCTCTGCTACCTAATGTGTCAGGTGTAATCAGGGCTGGCAGTGGAGCCAGGCTCTGCTACCTGATGTGTCAGGTGTAATCAGGGCTGGCAGTGGAGCCAGGCTCTGCTACCTAATGTGTCAGGTGTAATCAGGGCTGGCAGTGGAGCCAGGCTCTGCTACCTAATGGTATCACTTCTGTTGCGTGGTCTGGTGTGTCAGGGTAACGTAACACCTTGTGTTACGCATCGAGTTCAGTCGTCGTCTGTCGCGAAGTAAGAAGGGCGGTTGCTTTGAAATGTAGAAAAGGTCATGGGATCACTTCTGGTGCATAGTCTGGTGTGTAAGGGTAACGTAACACCTTGTATTGCGCATCGAGTTCTGGCATCTTGTGACGCGAAATAAGTAGCGTGGTTGCTTTGAATGCAGGGAGCGTGATACGACCACTTCCCATGTATAGTCTGGTGCACATGGGTAACGCTATACTGGGTGTTATGCATCGACTTCAGGCGTCGTTGACCATGAAATATGTAGCGCGGTTGATATGAAAAGTAGAGAAAGTTGCGCAAAACATGTACGTTCTAAACGAAAAGTTAACTGTCATACCCCCTGTGTGTTATGTGTTGGTTCTATAGCAATGCTTTTGTTGCTGTTGTGCCCTTGAGCTTTGGTAAATACATATGTTAGAAAAGTGTTATATACATGTACATTACAAAGATTGGTCGTCCGCGTGTCGAGAATGACCCCAAAATGATATGAATATTGAAATACAGTTGCTTTGAAAAAAAAGTGTAGAAAGTAGTTTTCCTGTGCAAATGATTATCTGTAAAATTGAACTTGATTAACGTGATAGAACTTGTCGTTAGGCATTCCTTAATAAAGCTAAGTACATGTATGTAATATATATATATATATATATATAGTTTGAATGCGCTTTTATTTTAAAAAAATAGAGTATTCTAGTTCCTTTGAAAGTGGAATCTTACATGACCATTCTTCCTGAAAAGTGTGTGCGTTATTCATTCACTCCAAAGTCAGTGACCTAGTGGAGGTGGCAAGGGCTTGCATTTCAAGGCCACGTCCTCCTTTGAAGCCCCAGTGCAGACAAGGAGGGTGGCAAGGGCCTGCATTTCAAGGCCACGTCCTCCTTTCAAGCCCCAGTGCAGACAAGGAGGGTGGCAAGGGCCTGCATTTCAAGGCCACGTCCTCCTTTCAAGCCCCAGTGCAGACAAGGAGGGTGGCAACAGGTTGCTCCGGCGCTTCCCTGACCTCCCGCGGCATGCCATCTGTCACGTGACTCGAACTGATTCTGCTCAAACCTTGTCCTTGCTGCTGTACTACAAACTGTGCCATATGTCCTCACACTTTTGGTCTAGTTTTTCTCGTGTAGTTCAAGGTTACTCAAATTGGCTTGAAGAACCAGTTTCCCGAAGAATACACATGCAAGCATACTAGATTTGCCTTGAAAAGGCTGTTTTCGGAAGAGTACCGGGATACTCAAATTGGCTTGAAGCACCAGCTTCCCGAAGAATACACATGCAAGCATACTAGATTTGCCTTGAAAAGGCTGTTTTCGGAAGAGTACCGGGATACTCAAATTGGCTTGAAGCACCAGCTTCCCGAAGAATACACATGCAAGCATACTAGAATTGCCTTGAAAAGGCTGTTTTCGGAAGAGTAAGGGGGTTATTCAAATTGTCTTGAAAACGCAGTTTTCGGAAGAGTACTGGGATGTTCAAATTGCCTTTAAAAAGCTGTTTTCGGAAAAGTACGGGGTTATTCAAATTGCCTTGATAAAGCTCTTTTCGAAAAAGTACGGGGTTATTCAAATTGCCTTGAAAAAGCTGTTTTAGGAAGAGTACCCGGATCTTCAAATTGCCTTGAAGAAGCAGTTTTACAAGTATCGATATTGCTGTTAGCATGAGCAAGAAGTAAATCTCTGAGCACGCTTTGCCTCGAGTATACAGGAGATCAATGGTGAGGCAGCTGTGTCTTCATCAGACCGCACTATTTGCAGTGCATGACCACAGATGGTGTAGTGGCTTCTAGAAGCGGACACAATACAATTTGTTAATTACTACATCTGCAAACTGCCATCAATTCTAGAAAGGAGAATAGGGTGTGAGGTAGAAGCCATCTCTTGTTCATACAGACCATAGGAACAGGAATAGCATGACAACAGGAGAGGATGTCAAAGTTTCCATGTGTTGAAGTGCCATAATGCACTGGTTGTTTGGAGCTTTAATTGCCTATTTCCGGATCAATTCATGACAAAGGAAATACAACTTTCGAAATTTCTCGGTGACAAGAAGACAAATATGAAGGGACATGAGCATCGTATGATCTCATTCTTGCTGTATAAGGAGAAGTTTTACTGTCATTTGCGATTATCTTATCGATCGTGTTTTGCATGTGACCATCTTTTTTGTTGGCTGCATGGGTTCTACAGGTGTGTTATTACAGTGTGTGTGCTTTTTGTTTTTGTTCTGTAGCGATTTGAATGAATGATTCAAATAGGTTTCACATTGGAATATATTGAAAAATACAAGTATATGTATTGGGGAGCCCGTCTGCATTCATCAACGAAGAGATCTCGTTAAATGTGGCCTTAATGCGAGGATACACGCACTGAAATTATCATCGCCATGTATTGTTTTGGCTCTGCCACCTATGGCTGTCTACAGGACGCTGGTCTTTGCCAGGCGATCGGGCTGCAGTGACATTCCATCCGCGCCGTAAAATATGACTGTCCTGGGAAGCAGTATTGACACGGGTTCTGGTTGGGTGACTGACCTCTTTGTAAAGAAGCTCCTCGTGTGTGTTTTGAATGTCGCTTTTTCTAGAGGCTGCTGAGCGGAACTTGGGTTTGTCCTCGTGTTTTCCTCCAGTGCATCCTCTTTGTTTGGCTTTGTGACTTTCGTGGCGCCTTTCTCTCGTGACAGACAGCTTCAGTCCCCAGTGCAAATTGAACGTGTTTACTTTGCCTGTATGTCTACCTGCCATCGGATTAATTTTCTTCCACACCAATCAAGTAGGGCTGCTCGTGGATTTTTAACCCAACAGCACGAGAGAGTTTTATAGTTTTATTTTCTGATTATAATCAGACTCCTCTATAAAACGAAAGGCGTTTGTGTCCGTTCCTCTGCCTGTTTGTGTATTTATAACCGCTTTTTAAACTTTTGAACATGTTCACTTGTGTGCGTCTCTCTCTCTCTCTCTCTCTCTCTCTCTCTCTCTCGCTCTCTCTCTCTCTCTGTCTCTCTCTGTCTCTGTCTCTGTCTCTCTCTCTCTCTCTCTCTCTCTCTCTCTCTCTCTCTCTCTCTCTCTCTCTCTCTCTCGCACGTGATCATAAACGCGCGTGGGCACGCGCAAGCTGGGGCGTTTTCAAGTCGCTACATTCACGGCCTCGTAAGAACCCTGAATATCCTTACTCCTTCAGCACACACAGTTCATAAAAAAACCTTCCAGCTTCCCTCCAACGTTTGTAGGACAGTGGCTGGTGTTTGCTCACACTTCAGCACGCCCCAAGGCAGTAGTTCTTCAATGAAAGGAATTGAACTCCGTCTCACAACACCCCTTCCCCAAAGCCAAGGGCGATGAGAGAGTCACCAGAGACGCAGGGTTTCCTCATTGTGCTGGTCTGGTCGATGTGACAAGCTCCTGTCGAAATATTCTGCTCTCCCACACTCTCTCCCTTCGTGCTCCTCGTATTTCTTCATACATATTCACCAGCTGCCAAGGAATACTTTCTCCTCGTGAGGCTCACTGCCTCGAGATGAGATTGACAGTGTCGGTCAAAGACTAAGAGGATTGCGTAGGGAGAGGGATAGGTAGGGGTAGGGGATGAGGGTTGGGGGTGGAATGGGGGGAGAGGAAGTGATTGTCGATTCAGCGTGCTCGTGGGACGGCGAAAGCCAATTCATTCATCACAGTCGACAGAAGCGGTCGCCGGATATGAGAGCGTCGAAGTTGATGCGAAATTCACCGTCCTTTCAACTCGGCCTCGGCGGTTCAAAGAACTCGTGGCGAAAGACTGGGGGGATACGAGGGAGGGGCGAGTTGCATTGTGAGGGTGGTACCCCTGGTGCATTGTGCAACGTGGGCGTAGGACTGAGGATCCATTTGTGACAGGAAATCTCTTTGTCACTGATTCTACTGTGGCTTTCACATCCCCTGCAACCTGCATCAGACGGAAAGTTTTGTGTCGATCTGGCGGGTTGAAATGACAGGGAAAAGTTCTGAATGAGTCACGTTTTTTTCCTTGGGTTCTCTGCACCTGCTCTGTGTGTGTGAATGTGTGTGTGTGTGTGTGTGTGTGTGTGCGCGCGCGCGCGCGCGTGTGTGTGTGTGTGTGTGTGTGTGTGTGAGGGAGCAGAGACAGAGAGAGAGAGAGAGAGAGAGAGAGAGAGAGAGAGAGAGAGAGAGAGAGAGGGGGGGGGGGAGGAGGAGGAGGAGAAGAAAGATGGGCGCGCTTATGTAGGCATTTTAACTCCTTCTCATCACGAATGTGATAGCGGCTATGAACTTGTCGAAAAACAAATTAAGTATAGATCTGCACCACGCCAGTGAAAGCAGCCAGACCTTAACAAGGCGGTCACTAGAAGGTACACGAACCAAACAAACGCCAAGTCTTTAATTCCCATGCAAGTGTGTACTTTCCGATCATTAACGCGTATGTCAACACTGCTTCCTACATGACACTGTGTGAAACAGCGGTGTGGCCAACATGGCCCCTGTGTGTAACCCATGCTGTCCTTGTGGAAAGGTCATATTGATACAAAGGTCGCACGATGCAAAGGTCATGTTTATACAGAGAGCGGCGGAACAAGTGAGACCTGGAACTCAAAGCTTGCCTAGGTATGCTTTTTTCCTCTCCATTCACTTATTGTCTGGTTCCCTTGCTTTCCTGCTTTGCTTTATCCCCGCATTAAACAAGTAAGAAATGAACAGATTTAAAGAGCAAAACTCCTGAAGGGAAGGTATTACATTTACCTGTACAAATGCAGTGACTCCGTATGTGTTGTGTTTAATGCAGTCGTTTCTGGGAGGGAGGGAGGGAGGGAGGGAGGGAGGGAGGGAGGGAGGGAGGGAGGAGGAGGGAGGGGGAGGGAGAGGGAGAGGAGAGAGAGAGGGAGAGAGAGAGAGAGAGAGAGAGAGAGAGAGAGAGAGAGAGAGAGAGAGAGAGAGAGAGAGGTAAAAAGGCGAGGAAAGTATAAAGAGAATTGGCTTGGTGCGTGACAAACTGTACGCATGCGTGCACGAGTGCATCGGTTCGTTCAGGTTTGCCAGATTGCGTTAAAGAGAGAAGAGGACGACAGAGAAACCATGCTCAACCCCTTCCCGTTTCCAAATCCAAACCAGCCATAGAATGTGAAATCACATGGGCAGGATGGCAATCCAGACCCAATGGGGCTCTTACTTAGTAGGCCTATCTTTTCATCCCAACTGCTGGACACCAAATTCTCACCGCTCACACGTATCCTCCCCACAAAGATGGAGGACAAGCAGCCGTCACACCCTAGTGGTTCCACTACAGGTGGCGCACTCGACCGTGAAGCCTTCCCCCCCCCCGCACCCCCCCCCGCCCCCCCGCACCCCCCCCCCGCACCCCCCCCGCCCACCCCCCCCCCCCCCGCTGTCTAAGCGCCTCCCACTCAGGCAGTCCTGTCAGTGTGGTGGAGGACGCCATTAGTTCACAAGAGTCCCGCTGTGGCCTTCTGTGTGCCGTGTCCTCAGACGCCCTGCTAGGTCCGGGATGACCTCGCGTGTCCTGTAGTGTATTGGACACCCAGTGTGGCGTTTGCAGTCTGAATGAATGAAAGAATGAATGAACGAGTGAATGAATGAATGAATGAATGAATGAATGAATGAATGAATGAATGAATGAATGAATGAATGAATGAATGAACGAACGAATGAATGGATGGATGGATGAATGATACCTGCTAGGTCCGGGATGACCTCATGTGTCCTGTAGTGTATTGGACACGCAGTGTGGCGTTTGCAGTCTGAATGAATGAAAGAATGAATGAATGAATGAACGAGTGAATGAATGGATGGATGAATGATTGAATGAATGATGCCTGTTAGGTCCGGGATGACCTCCCGTGTCTTCTAGTGCATTAGACACAGTGTGGCGTTTGTTGTCTGAATAAATTAATGAATGAACGAATGAACGGATGGATGGATGAATGAACGAATGAATGAACAAATGAGTGAAAGGAAATGAATGAGTGAATGAATGAATGCATGCAGTTGCACGGCCTATCAGCCTTTGAAGACCATGAAAGGCCATTGATAGAGCTGGCTCGAGGTTAAACAATGCGAGTCTCCATTTCCCTAGGAATTCGCCAGTTATAAATCGTGTTGGCAGACGCAGCGGGTCTGTTCTTACCCCAAAACCCAACGTTCCCCTGTGGGTTGTGGGTCAGAATAGACCCACCGCGTCTCCCTACGCGATTCGTAAGAGGCGAATAACTAGGGACACCGTGACTTGATTTGCGTTTACTTATTAACTGTTCTAGTGATTTTTCGTGCTTAATGGCCTTACATAACCTACAAGGCTGATAGGCCGAAAAACACTATCCATCCATCCATCCCCCAACCCAAAGGGTTGGGACTGTGTACAGAAGAACTGAGTCATCACTGGAGGACTCTGCTTTTGTATCTCCGGAATCCATACATTTTCAGCCTGTCCACGTGTGGGCACGTGTGTCTTGTGCCTGTCCCGTGTGACTGCATAGATTTAGGATTGCTGTGTGTGACCTGTGATATGTCTCGAATATTCGACTGTGATCTGACATGTGCAGTCTTACCTGTGTTGAGTCGTATGGCCAGTAATCGTAAATAGTGGCTATTTATGCTGTGTGACAACGAGCAGGGAATGGAGGAGACTACGTGGTCCGCTTTAGCACTGTGTACTTAGGTGAAATTATTCGTGAAAGAATCTCGTTGTGAACCTTCCATAAAGAACGTTTGGCACACACGTCCGTTGTTTCATCACGTGTTTACAGGATGGCATTTGTTTATTGAAGACAGCTTGAACTCTGTATGACATTTCGGTCCGAGGGCCAATGTATATTTTGATACATGTCTATGTACCGTGTGGGTCAAAGATCGACCGCCTGATTTCCGAAGACAAAACAAACACGACCTCAAGGATCGTCAGCCATGTCTGTGTAGGTCCAGGCTGGACTGGAGTGACCAGTGTGGCTTTTATTGTCTTGTGTCGGTCTCCCGTGTCCATCCAGAGGAGCCAATGTGGCCTGGCGGACGGGGGCTGGACAGTGTTCTGCTGGGATCCATGCAGCTGTGTGGCCATGTCCAGTGTGACGAGAGGTCTTTAGGCAGGGGATTACTGTGAGTTATGACCTGCAGTGGACCTGGTTATGACGGCCCTCAGCCTCGGATTCGATTCTACCGTGGTTGTCAAGGGGTACTTTGAAAGACGTGGGTAGCCTAATTAGCTGAAGAGGGACGATTTGTGTTTTTGCACAGTGCATGCATAGCTGCTGAAAGTATTCACTGCAGAGACCGAGATGAGAAATGAAATAAACAGGTGTTTAAAAAACGTTCCGTGCTCTCCGAATCAACCAACTCTAAACAGTTTGTCAGAATAGAAAGTTATTCTTGAATCATGCAACCGATATTGTCACAGAAACGGTGGAAAATATGTTTGTCATGCATTGGAATTATTCTTATTTCAATTTTATTTTTTGGGGGGGAATAAGCGATAAAGGAGGTGCAGATATCTCTGAACCAGTTGCAACAGCAAACGGCCTACGTCTCTCGTATGAGAAACTCATACATGCTCCAGTGTTCTTCTTTTGTCTCTCTTGGGTTTTAAAAAGAAAACTTAAACTATTATTTAAAGTAGCCAGTTAGAGTGCGTTAGTCACAAACGTAAAACAGCAATCCAGTTTAGAGTATGTGTAAGTCTTTCGAGAATGGCATACACAGCAAGAGGATGGTCGCTCTTTTTGAGTGATTTCAAACCAAGAACGCCACTTGAACTTACTGCTGAGCACAGTGTAATGCCAACCGCTGTTGTTGGGGTATTCTGACATCATCAGACAGCTAATGCAGGCATGTGACGTCATATGCCACGTGATACCGCTTCCGTTTGTCGTGTGTGGCGAACAAAGAAACTAAAAATATTATGCTACATCACATGGCGTGCTTGGCTTAGAATTTGATCACTTTGTAGTTCAGATGCGTGTTGGAGAGTCTAATGTCCTTTGTAATCACCCTGGAGAGAATCTTCCTAAGCGTTTTGTCTGACAATGCATGAAACCGGAGTGGAAGGCATTTTCCTGCGGATATAGAAGTATTGATTTACACCCTCCACTGGAATCATCTGGCAGTTAGTAGGACGAAAAGAGGAAATCGACTGGAATCGTTTACTGTCATGTAATGAAGCTGAAAGCTAATCTTTCTCTGAAACTCTGACATTTTCGTACGCGTAAAGTTCAGGAAAGGTTCATCTTTCTATTGTTAGTTCCTGTCGTTGTCGCTGTCGCTGATTTGGCGAGGAATGAGTGATTGCATCCGTGCCTTGCATGCTCCTCATACGTTTCTGCTCGGGCCTCCCGATTAGCGTCATTCTCGCTTTTGTCGATTCCACCCTATCGGATGGCTCGATGCCGCCTAGTTGTCACTCTGCGTTCTCTGTACTGCTCCTTGCTCTGTAGTCAGACGCACTCCACAGGCTGCCTGCCCGTATGGTGAGCAAGGGGGGGGGGGGCTTTGAATCTGGAAGAGAAATCCTATCTCCAGTAGCTCCCAAGCCCCAGGCTGCCTCAGGCATTGCCAGGCTGGGTCTGAGACAAAGGACTCCCACGGAGAATCTGGGCTCCTTCTAGCTCGGCTTCCTGGAGTCAGGTGGCTCTGCCTGTTGCCATTGATGCCTTGGTGGCTCTGCCTGTTGCCATTGATGCCTTGGCTGCCTTTGTCTTTCTGAACAGCATGGAAGTGCAATGAGGTGGTAATGGTGGTTGTGGTAGAGGCGATGTATTTGTGTGATGTGTTTGGGTGATGTGTTCGTTAGTGCCCGTTCGCGTGCGTGCGTTTCATTTTTCAGTTTGTGCCCGAGTAGGATCACATGTATATATCTGAATCGGCCCAGAGATCTGTACGTATATCTCTTAGTCTTGGTTGTGTGCGTGTATGTGCTTGCACAATCACAGCGCAATATTTACCATGCTAGCTCGTTGACAATATGTATTACGTGAAATCATGGAAAAACAGAAACACGCGTTGTCTGGCTGTCTTGATGAAAACAGTACACCTCCACCCAGAATTTCATTTATCTGTACCTTGTGCAATTCTTGAGCATTAACTCCGATTTCAAAGCGCATTTTCACGCAACGCCCACACTCAAAAGTCACGATGACAATGTGGACTTGAATCCGACTTTGTCTCTTCGAGTTTCCTTCTTTTTTGGCCTGACTAGAATGCTGCTCATCTCACGGTGTTGGCGCTTCAGGTTCTCCTCCTCCTCCTCCTCCTCCTCCTCCTCCTCCTCCTCCTCCTCCTCCTCCTCCTCCTCCTCCTCCTCCTCCTCCTCCTCCTCCTTCCTCCTCCTCCCTCCTCCTCCTCCTCCCTCCTCCTCCTCCTCCTCCTCCTCCTCCTCCTCCTCCTCCTCCTCCTCCTCCTCCTCCTCCTCCTCCTCCTCCTCCCTCCTCCTCCTCTTCTTCTTCTTCTTCTTCTTCTTCTTCTTCTTCTTCTTCTTCTTCTTCTTCTTCTTCTTCTTCTTTTTCTTGCCCTTTGGTAGGGACTGGGCACAAACCTGGCTGTAAATTTTCGATGTGCATTTGAAGTTTGCTTTGTCCTTGGTGACCGTAAACGCCCTCAATCTGCCCTCCACTCCCACCCCCACCCCTCCCATTCCCACCCCCACCCCGCCAACCCTCCAACCCTCACCACCACACACCCCTACCCTTCTCTTCCACCTTCCACTCCTAACCCCCATTAACTCCATCGCACTGCGACTCCCAGGTATCGCAGTTATATCCCATCCCAACCCCTTTAACACATTCACCTCTCCCCTCCGCCGTGCCATCAGTGGGTTTTTGATGGGGCCTCCACCCATTGCCTGCCACATCAAACGTGTGTCCGCCTTTTTTCTGATGGAGCAGCGGGCTGAAAAGCGGGTGTTATCAAAGTTTCATATCTGGCCTGCCACGCTGGGGGATGGGAGAGAGAGAGAGAGAGAGAGAGAGAGAGAGAGAGAGAGAGAGAGAGAGAGAGAGAGAGGGGGGGGGGGGGGGTTGACTGCTCAGGTTCTGTGTGTGTCCTCATGTCATCATCGGATCCTATTCAGGACGAGGTCTCGGTGTAGAAGGCCCCAGTCCAGGCCTATACTTTTGTCCCCTGTGGGAAAGCTTCCATCTCCGCGTTGTTCAACCATGCGAGACTGAATGAGGTTCAGGCACGGGCTGTACGAGTGGCTGATACGCACTTTGTCGATGGTGACGGGAACGGAACAATGTATAGATCAAATATGCCAGGTTTTGTTTTCTTCTCCTGTTCAATAACGAGTCTTTGGAGCCTCAGGTTCCATGCTTCTGTCGCTCGGTGAGTATAAATCAGGAGGATCTCCTTCGTGCAGGAGAGAATTAATGCGATTCCCTATTCTTCATTGCTGTGAAGTCTGCATTGAATCCACATGAGAAATGTATTGCTTCTCTCAGCCTGGTAGTGGCTGGTCGTGTCGCGTTGCGTTACGTACGGCTCCTCTGATTGTATTTGCACCAACACTCTCTAACTCACCCCCGCCTCAGCGCACGCTCGAATCATGGAATCCATTTGCAGAAAAGTAAACTGGAACTACTGAGTAACATGACTTTGCTTACTGCATCGATACCATGATCAGACACTTTGTCCGATAAGGGGCCCAAAGTTGATTCCTCTGGCACGTCAGTCATAATCCAAGGGTTTCTCCTACTACTATTACTACAAAGAAGTGAGACTGTTTATTGTAATAGGTTTTGTATGTCGTCTGTCAACCTTTTGCATGAATACTGAAGTGGCAGTTCTTGTTTGATGAGTGTAGCCTGTGGTTGAGTTTCCTGAGCTTAAGTCATCTCAAATTGCACAGCAAAAAGCAAGGCTTAGGAGTCGCGTCATCTGCCAATCTGTTGGTGACTTCCTCATCTGTCAAGGACGGACAACCTGCAGAACCCAAAATAGACATCATTTTTGTCTTCTTTCATTTCCAAAGGTCGAAGTAGCATGATTCAAATAACCTTTGCATCTGTCTCATTTTAGCTCGTTCGTTCTGGACGTTTTTGTTTTAGCTCTATCATGACTGCTTCAGTACGCATGGGTTTCATGAGCACATCAGCAAATTGTGGGGCTATGCAATACTACAGAAGGACACCAACGCATCCAGTGCTCATGGTAAAAGCATGCTGTCATCACTGCAGCTGTGCAGACGACTGGGAGCGTCTGACTGTATAGGATCTCTCGTTGACTTTTCAGCCTGCACTGGCCTTGCCGTGTGTAGGAAAGGTCTCTGTCGTTCCCTTCTGGCTCGGATGTGCCGGCTGTGCATCATGTGGCGACATTTTGGATGCAGTCAAATGTGCCTCTTCCGTTCCATTACGTCTGTCTTCTTTTGATGAGTCTGGACGCTACAGTAATGGCCGTGTGCCATTGTGGCTTCCGTACTGGTGCGGCGTCGTTGACATTCCCGCGTCTGTCTTTATGGCACACACGCCATTTGTTAATGAGGCAGCACGCCGTTTTACTGCTTCAGCCCCTCACAGCCATCATGGCCACCGGAAGTGATGTTGGTTGATGGTGACACGTCAATTTGATGTCAGGTCTCTGCACATGTCTCTGGAGTAGTGCCAGTGAGACTTGAGAGTGTGCATGATTGCCGTGCTGTGGTTTTATGAAGGACAGCTCGTATGCACCAGGAAATAAGACTGGCTCCATGCTCTTCCTGTCGTATGATTAATGTCTGCAGTGTAGTCCTGTTTCTGTCCCCTGACGTGCGGCAGTGGGTGTGGAGCTTTTGTGTGGAGTTTTCCAATGACCAAGGGGTAAATGTGTGTGGTTTGAGCACTCATCAATGAATAAAAAGTTGTAATATAAATGCCAACCTTTTACCTTACTTTACTTTCGTCGCAGGACAGAGCTCATGTGTTTAATGAATACGCGCCCTATTATTTTAGACAAGAAACATAATAAAGAGTTAATCGGTTTAACCCTTTCTTTCTCCGTTAGTTCAGACAGCGTTGTATGACTTTTCTTTTGAAACTGTTTTCAGGGTTATCCTATGTGACATGAAGTAAAATGCGTCGAACTCTTTATTTGTTTAGACTTTTATTACCTTTCCATGGCGAAATATGGCCGACAGGTCATATACACACACACACACACACACACACACATATATATATATATATATAAATCAGAATCCTCATGTTTTTCCCTTTGTAGTTGTTCCTCTGGCTCCCACCGATGGAAGTGTAAGTTATCACCTTGAATACAGGCACCGAACTTAGACTCACCACAAATGTGTTTCCATGTGCTTGGCGAGAAACCCCACCACCACCATCTAATCCATTCCCCACTCCCCACCCCATGCTGACTGCAAGAGCGGGAAAAACACCACCACCACCACCACGTAGGGCCACAGCCGTTTGATGCCCTCCCCCAGGAAATGGATCCCCTGGTTGCTGGGCTCTCAGGACCCACTCCAGTAGCTCAGCCAGGGACCGCCCCAAGGATGGATGGAGGTTTTACGGCTCATCAGCCTTTGTAGGCTTAAGGCCATTGATCATGAAAAATGATAGGAGTTGGCTGGAAAAAGAGCAAGTCATGTCAGGACTTCCAGAGTCATTCGCCTCTTACGAATCACGTAGAGAGACGCAGGGGGGTCTCTTCTCCCCCCCCCCCCCCCCCCACCCACAGGGGGTGCGGCCCCAAGGAGCCCAAGAGGCCACCAGGTGGCATCAGGGCAGGATCAGATTGGGTTCATACTTAAGGTTCAAACCAACCTGCAGAGTCCCACCCACGTGCAACAGATGATGCATGTCCCCACCTTACAGCCACCACCTTACAACTTCAACTGTACAGTTCCCACCTTACAGCCACCACCTTACAACTCCAGCTCTACAGCCCCCACCTTACAATTCCAACTATATAGCCCCACCTTACAGCTCCAACCCTACAGCTCCACCTTACAGCTTCAACTCTACAGTCCCACCTTACAGCTCCAACCCTACAGCCCCCACCTTACAGCTCCAACCCTACAGCCCCCCCCCCCCCCCCTTCCTTTACAGCTCCAACTCTACAGCCCCCACCTTACAGCCACCACCTTACAATTCCAACTCTACAGTCCCACCTTACAGCTCCAACTCTACAGTCCCACCTTACAGCTCCAACCCTACAGCCCCCACCTTACAGCTCCAACCCTACAGCCCCCACCTTACAGCTCCAACCCTACAGCCCCCACCTTACAGCCACCCACCCCCACTCCCTCAGTCTCCGTTCCTTGAGTGCCACTGCCCCTGCGTGGGTGGTCAGAGTGGGATTAGCGCCAATCTTAGCTGCTCACAGGAAAACGGGGATAAGGAAGCAGGTGGATCTAGAGAATTACCGGCGGTGCCCCTTTATGAATCACTTCGCATCTATATAATTAGTGTCCGTTGAGAGCGACTGACCAACTGGGAGAGGGGGGTCCGGCGACAAAACAGGGGAGGTCTGTATGCTTCGCTCCAGGTCGACACAAACACGTCACCTTTACGGAGGTCCTGTCTGATTTGATCGATGACAATGATGACCACAGGATGAGCTGACAGCGATCTGGGTGTTAGTATTGAACGAGCGTTCATCAACAGTGTGCGGTCACATGGGATAATGACTGTGGCGCTCTGAAACAGTGGCTTCGAATCGCTCGTCGATTGCCTGCAGGGAGGCTTTGGTCATTGAAGCCTCGTTAGTTATATCGAGATCGATCGCTCGGGGGCAGATGGCTGGACACCAGGAAACGAGAGAGAAGGCCCTCTGGCACACATCCTCACTGTAGCATTTGAGGCCTTGATGACGATTCTGATGCCCTTGTCAGGCGCCATCTCGACCCATTCAGATCGCAGTGTAGATGGTCGTGCTCTAGTCCATGTGCCCACGCAGTGTAGGTGGTCGTGCTCGAGTCCATGTGCCCACGCAGTGTAGATAGTCGTGCTCGAGTCCATGTGCCCACGCAGTGTAGATAGTCGTGCTCGAGTCCATGTGCCCACGCAGTGTAGATGGTCGTGCTCGAGTCCATGTGCCCACGCAGTGTAGATGGTCGTGCTCGAGTCCATGTGCCCACGCAGTGTAGATGGTCGTGCTCGAGTCCATGTGTCCACGCAGTGTAGATGGTCGTGCTCGAGTCCATGTGTCCACGCCGTGTAGATGGTCGTGCTCGAGTCCATGTGTCCACGCAGTGTAGATAGTCGTGCTCGAGTCCATGTGTCCACGCAGTGTAGATAGTCGTGCTCGAGTCCACGTGTCCACGCAGTGTAGATGGTCGTGCTCGAGTCCATGTGTCCACGCCGTGTAGATGGTCGTGCTCGAGTCCACGTGTCCACGCAGTGTAGGTGGTCGTGCTCGAGTCCACGTGTCCACGCAGTGTAGGTGGTCGTGCTCGAGTCCACGTGTCCACGCAGTGTAGGTGGTCGTGCTCGAGTCCATGTGCCCACGCAGTGTAGATAGTCGTGCTCGAGTCCATGTGTCCACGCAGTGTAGATAGTCGTGCTCGAGTCCATGTGTCCACGCAGTGTAGATAGTCGTGCTCGAGTCCATGTGCCCACGCAGTGTAGATGGTCGTGCTCGAGTCCATGTGCCCACGCAGTGTAGATGGTCGTGCTCGAGTCCATGTGCCCATGCAGTGTAGATGGTCGTGCTCGAGTCCATGTGTCCACACAGTGTAGGTGGTCGTGCTCGAGTCCATGTGCCCACGCAGTGTAGATGGTCGTGCTCGAGTCCATGTGTCCACGCCGTCGAGATGCTGGGATGTAATAACTGTAGTCTTGCTGGTCTAGATGTCTATGTCAACAGACGTCATGGTCATTCTATAGTCAAATCTCCGAAGGTAGGATAGGAAAATAGAGGTGGAACTGTCAGCTTGTACCAGCAGTGGGTGCCGTCACGCTTCCTTACAGACCAGCTCGTCACCATCTCTCCATAATTATAGGACTGGGAGTTCAACTTAATGGGACTGTACATGTAAATAATCACCGAAGACCAGCTTCAGTTGATGCAACAGTAAGTGATCGCAAAGTACCGGGTTCCGTGGATTTTCAAAGGAAATGATACTGTAAAGGTGCAGGAAGACAGCAGTCAACGGAGAGAAGAAAATGCATGACGTCAGAGGAGGCCGTCTACTGGACGCTGCCATGCCATGGCGTCATCATGTGTCGCCCCTGCCCCTCACTTCCCTCCTTCAGGCCTGCCTCCCCTCGGCTCACGAACCTCAGTAGGTACAGGGTGCAATGGGGGTTATGATGGGGGTTTGTATGGTGGTTGGGGTGGGAGTTGGGATGGGGGTTGGAATGGGAGTTGGGATGGGAGTTGGGATGGGAGTTGGGATGGGGGTTGGGAGGGGGGTTGGAATGGGGCCTGTGATGGGGGTTGGGATGGGGGTTGGGATGGGGGTTGGGATGGGAGTTGGGAGGATGTCGATGGGCAATGGAGATGGATATGGTGAGTAAGGGGGTTTAGGCGTGTGTGTTTGGTTTATGTCAATGTGTGTGTGTGTGTGTGTGTGTGTGTGTGTGTGTGTGTGTGTGTGTGTGTGTGTGTGTGTGTGTGTGTGTGTGTGTGTGTGTGATATATATATATATATATATATATATATATATATAGAGAGAGAGAGAGAGAGAGAGAGAGAGAGAGAGAGAGAGAGAGAGAGAGAGAGAGAGAGAGAGAGAGAGAGAGGGACGGACGGACGGACGGACGGACGGACAGACAGACAGACAGACAGAAAGTTTGTTTTCGAAGTGCGAGTTTGCCTGTGTTTTGATGAGTTTTGTGTCGATGTGTCTGGTTGGAATGCTCGGATGCGAACTGGTTTTCACATAGATAAGGGTTTTTCCAGTTGCGCATTTGCTTCCAAAGGCTTATGTAGCAAAGTTTACATCATAATATATGAATGTGCGTCAGGTATTATTTAATTGTTTCCACCTTATCATCTTGCTCTCTCAAGTCAGAACTCCGGTTGTTTACTTGCCTTGGATGCTACAAGCTATTTCCCAAGCAATTTTCTTTTGCAGAGCTGGCTAAGAGGCGTGGACGTTTACAAATATGCTAATTATTTCAAGTAATTGTGTTTCACTATCACTGGGTGTTTGTTTTCACCTCTGAACACTGTTGTCGCAACTGTGGTTGATGGACACTTGCATAGATGCGTGTCTCGCTATCAGACCATCTCCTCCTCTCTTTCTTCTCGAGTGAACCGACAGCAATCTAGTGTCAACAATTCGCGTGAAAGGAATACCGTTGAGGATGCTGTTAAGTAAACGCCCTAAAGACCTGGGAATACCTTCAAGCATTATCTTAAGCCTCGCCGTCTCGCACAAGCTCTCGCCTGCTCTCTATTGTGCTTCTAGCGGAGTTGACCCACGGGGTGGCTGACACGGGGTAGGTGTACGTTTATCTTGACACTGGATCCCTAAATGAGAAGGACCAAGGTGCCAGGGAGAGGTAGGGTGTCCCCGGCCTGCCCCGGGGTGACCCCCAGCTGGCACCTGATGTTTGAGTCCCGACCTTGCAGTATCCCCCAAAGAAACCAGAGCACCCATTCATTCAGGAAAAGCAGCCAGTTGCGTGAGAACGACTTGACCGTAAATTTCGCACTCGCCTCCGTCTGTCGCGCAAAGCTGTTTGGTGCTGTCGAAATGGCGCTGTGTTCAATGAAGTCTTCACGCCTTGAGGGCAATGCGGCCCCTTTCCAGACGCCGTCCAAGGCCAGCGTTCTCGGGACACGTTGATCGCCATTGCTGTGATGGCCTGCTCCTCGCGTTTTTGCCCTCGTTTGATAAGGTGTTTATACACAGCGGGAGATCTGAAGTTTGAGCCGTGTGCGCTGGCGCCAGAATTTCTCATGACGTGGATGACTCATTGCGGTTTTGTTTTCAAGAACAAGTGGAGTATGAACCAGGAATGCTTCATTGACAGTTGAAATTGTGAACGGGAAACCGCGCTCGATGGGACTTCTCTTTGGAAAGAAGTGTATTGCCCACATGTACTGTTGTACTGTCCCGCTGCTTAATGGTTTTGGTGTTTCCGATTCGCTCTCGCATTTTAAAAGATTAATTTGTCTGGAGGTTTAAAATTTTTTTACGGCGTCTCTCGATTTGGAAACGGACATACTTTAAGTCAAGGCCTTAACTGAAAACTTCTGTTTACTCGTTCCCAGCGTCTGACTTTACTGAGTCTGCCTATCAGGTGGAGAAGATTTAATTGCTTCCAGGAGCTCTTGCCTGCCATGCTGAACCGCTGCGCTTCGCCGCTCTGTTACTTTGTTAGCTCTCAATCAAGATCTTTTGGAAGACCTCTTTAGAGCTCATTGGCGGTAAAGTTCAGCGTCGTAAATTCCCTTTCTCCTGCCCTTGTGGTCGGTTTTACAACAGTCTGGTTTGCGTCTGTTACAATTAAATGGTTCCCCTATTATGGAAGGTTCTGTCCTGGCAAAAAAATATGCTCTGACTATAAGCTGGTACCGAATGCTATGTTGAATCTTGAGTGGTATTCTGTAGCTTCGGCTGAAAATTTTACTTTGGTCACTGGTCGGCAACGAGAGAATGGGTATTGCTGTTTCGTTTGACTTCTAATGTTTTCAGGATTGTATGTTTTTTGTAGTACTTCCTTTGTGTCAGTGAAATGTATTGTAATCTGCAGTGTTAATGCATGATTATCCTTCCACATATTGAGTGTCTTTTGTTGTTGAAAATAAAAACCGAAAGGGAAGGGAAGGTGGGAGGAGGGATAAAAGGTAGGGATGGGAAGGGGGACGTATACACCGTATGATATGAAGTGATATGATTGGCTAGGGTATGAGGAAAACACGCAGGAAGTAGGGGGAGGAGAGCGGGCAGGCAAGAGAGAGAGAGAGGGGGGGGGGGGATTAGAGAGACTTACCAGTATTTGATTTGGGTCGTTTTTCAATGTATAGATTACAGGTATAAACTCATTTTATCCGTCTCCACCTATAAAATCCCTTGCAACAGACCCTCACTACAGGATATGCTTTCAGTTTCCCCGTTTCCACTCGAAAAGGGAAAATCCTCTTTAGCTCCGCTTTTTCACTCGACATCTATACGTCTTTTCGAAAGCAAAGACACGGTGGCAGAACGCGAGCTCCATGGATGTGTTTACCCACATCTCCTGCGGTATTTGCCTGGCTTGCCAGACGTGCTCTCAGCTCCGTGAACCGTAGGTCCATAACTTGGGCCTCGATGACAACAGCAGTGCTCCTGTTCGCATCCACTTGGTATTCTAGAAATCGATCAGGTCTTAAAACCATAGCGTGATTTTCTTATAATCAAACAAGGAAGTAATCCAATGAGACAGCGTGATATTCGGATTGAGTTCTGCAAGGAATGCGTTGTCTTCCTCTTTCGCTTTGAAAAGTTCCGCTCTTGAATGATGATGCATCACGTGGGTGTCAAGCAGTGTTGCTAAGTCCGATTCTCCGGGACTTTTCCCTCCACTCTGGTCGACCTTGAACTCTGGTCGACCTTGAGGGTAAAACAAGACCCGCCAGCCAGTGTAGAGCCTGTGACGTGACATCAGTCCTGAGACAGGTCTTGCCTTCAACGTCCCCTAGCGCCTCAGTACACGGGGCCGTGACTAGTGGGACGGGAGTGCGCTGGTGGCCAACTGTTCTGGTCGGGGACCGTTGTCTGAACTTGTAGGATGTGTACCTTACTTCAAAGCACGTAGTTGCTCACCGCAAGCTTACAGTAGGACACCTTGCCTTGCCCGCTCTTGAGGTACTGGAAAGTTTTACACGTTTGTCTTTTTCTTTCCAAAGGACGACCTTTTGCTTTGATAGATCTAGTGCTAGAATCGCAGGGTCAATGTGACGGCGGTTGACAAATGTGGTTAAAGAATCAAGTGCAGCCAGACGGCAGAGAAACTCGGTTCTGTCAGCGTGCCAGGACGGGCAGAACGAAAGCCACAGACGTTAATGGATCCTAAACACCGCATATCAAGGTCTAGCTTTTCAGTTGTTTCGTCGTTTGGGGGAAAACAGGGGGTAAACCAAGTGGGAGAAAACAGGGGGTATTCCAAGTGGAGGAAAACAGGGGGTATACCAAGTGGGGGAAAACAGGGGGTATACCAAGTGATTTCATTCATTCGTCTTCGTTTCTAAACGCGGCTTGCAGAGGTCGACAGAATAATTGCTGTTTCTTTAGAGGAGTACACTTGTAGGTAACTAAGTAGTTGTCTTGTTAATCATATCCTCTTTATCCACTGAAATAGACACCTGGTCATTTCACTGTCACCCTGATGAAATAATCTATCTCCGTCTGTACATTCATCCATCCATTCCATCTATCCCTCCATCCATCCATCCCTCCATCCATCCATTTGTCCATCTGGCCATCTACCCACATTTCTTTGACCCTGCTAAATGTACGCTTTCCCAAAGATCCTCACATGTGTTTGCTTTCCGCTAAGATCACAGAACAAAATATTTTGATAAAGAGTTTGTGAAAATTCTGGGAAATAATATCATGTGTCTGCATATATATACGAACTGTTGTCACGTAACAGCGCACAGGTAAGAAAGCTACCCTTGGTACAAGGCTTCGTTCACTGCCGACTGTTTTCGGGCCACGGAGACTGTTGCAGGTGAATGCCGCAGACGAAAAGGACGAGTGGGTGTTGGTGCAATCAACAGCGGGTGTGGGCACACTCCGCCCTGGCCTTCATCCCAGGCCTTCCGCAAGGCGGCGCACATTGCCCGTGGCGCTGCCGTTTTATTGGACCCAAACTTTTATGCCTGGTCCCGGCTGTTTTAGTGAGGCTTTGATGGAACCTCTACTCCCTTCTCGACACTCGCCCCGACGTTAAAGTTCCTCAGACTCGCAGCCTCGGTGTCAGGAAGTCGTGTGGGTACTGTCTGTTTGAGGAGCATCGTGTGAGAATAAACCTGTTTGGTTTGGTAAGGCCGACCTTCATGTCTTCTTGAAAGAGGCCATGACGAGTTGCCAGGTGTTCGTACAGCATTTCACTGCTGTTACTTCACCGCTGTTTGAGGAAATACATGTCAGACGACTGCTTCATACGCGTACATCTTCTTAGGTCTTGGCACTGAACGTAAGGGCGTGTAAATGCCACTCGCAGTAAGTGTACTGAAGACGAAACGATCGGAATCCTTTAACCACAAACAATGTAACAAGACATAGAGCGGCGACAAGAAAGGGAGATAGCGTTTTGAATGGAAACGCGCTCACTGATGACCTTCTTGTAAGAAATAAGCATGTGCACACTGATTTCAGGGCAGTTTTTAAAAACTCTAACACCTGTTTGAAATCCTTCCATTTGGAAACAGTACATACGCTGTTATCATGTGCCATTTTGGTGCGAAGCGAGTCACTCTATCCGTTAGTGTTTGGGTCAAGAGTACTTGAAACTAAACCGAGGCGGGTGCAGGCTCTTCTTCAAAACGCCAACACTCCTCTTCCTCCTTCTTGTCCCTGTCATCGCTGCTGATGTCGCGACGCTGAAGTTGCCGACAGGTAGCTGAAGAAGACACTCGTTATCTTGCCTCTGCTTCAGGAATTTCCTTCCAAAGACGGCGGTTAATTGGACCACTGGGGGCTGCCCTCCGTGTGGCTGACAGCCAGAAGTCCTGCACAAACACTAGGAGGTCGGGACTGCAGCTAGAAACGCAGCGCTGCTCTCTAGGGGCGCATTCCCTGCTGTTTGCACTGCTGGGGGTGGAATGAAGCTTTGTGGGTGGGGGAGTAGGGGGGTGGGGTGGGGGTGATGGTATGGGTGGTGGAAGATGGCTAGATCAAGGCAAAAGGGTTCCTCCCCCTCTGTTCTTCCTCCTCTCATCCCGGCCGTTGCTGGCGATCTCTACCGATGTGATGTGGCTAGCAGTCCCAAGGCAAATACCTGAGCTGGGCGTGGACAGCCCTGCTCTGTTTGCTGTGGAAAACTGCATCGTGTCCTGTCGCGGCCTTGTCAATGCAGGATCAGGGTCGGCCTCATAATGCGTTGTGTGATCAGGGTGGCCGTTTCCCCTTTGTGGGCGAGGGAGACTGTGTGTCCGCAGTGTGTGCTGTGGCGTGGGAGTGATGGTGGTCCAGGAAATGAGCGGCGTGGAGATTAATACAGAATGGCCCTGACTGATGGGAATGAAAGGGAGAACGAAATAATGGCTTACTGAGGAAATAATAGGGCATTGGGCCGATTACAGTTATCTCTGGATTGTTTGATCTCTCAACAGATGGCAAGAACTCGGATTTAGGCATGAGTCACTGATTTATTAAGATTGTTTTTAAGCGTTCTTGCTTGCCAGTCCGTTTAAGGGTGGATGTTTGAGTGCATGCACACACACACACACACACACACACAAACACACACACACACACACACACACACACACACACACACACACACACTCACACACACACACTCACACACACACACTCACACACACATACACACACAAACACAACCACACACACACAAACACAACCACACACACACACACACAAACACAACTACACACACACACACACACACACACACACACACACACACACACACACACACACACACACACACACACACAGAGGTGTTCATGTCTTCACATTTATTTTAGGAAGTCTTAGATTATATGTTCAGTGGACACCGAAAGAAGAGCTAAATACAGATGCATGCCAATCAGAAAGGACAAGCTATTTGGGGCTCTCTCCCCCATCCCAAATGTGAGAGATTTGCCATGGCGTAGGAGACCTCCAGACTGTGGAAAACAATGACGGGTTGCTTCTCACACGAAGACAAACATCTCCCCCTCTCTCCTCCCCTCCCTTCCTCTCACCAACCCCCGTCCCTCCTCCTCCCCCCTTCCACTCACCCCCACCTCCTTGCCCCAAAATTCCTCCTCCCCAAACCTCTGTTTCCAAAATCTCTTTTACCAACCTCTCACCCCCACCCCCACTCTCTCTTTCCCTTCCTTTGTAGGTGGTCTCAAAGGCTATGTTTGGGTTGACAATTCCCTGTCCATGCCCTCCTTTTATCTCCCTCTATGTCTTTCTTTGAGAGAGAGAGAGAGAGAGAGAGAGAGAGAGAGAGAGAGAGAGAAAGAGAGAGAGAGAGAGAAAGAAAGAGAGAGAGAGACAGAGAGGGAGGGAGACAGAGAGAGCAAGAGAGAGAGAGAGATGGCATTTGTCACCATAGCGACGCTGCCCTTCCAGTGTGTGGCCAGCAAACAGCCACAGGGCGGGGTCTCTCTGACAGAGGGAAGGGAATACGGGGCAAAGGGGAGGGAGAGAGAGACAACTGAGCTAAACTGATTTATTGAGGCCGTCGGCCCATTGCATACCCAATACCAATGGGGAATAATATTGATTAGGAACAAATAATGACATTACAGACGTACCGTAAGTAGGCATACATCAACCCATTAGTTTACATTTCCAGTACATTGCAAACTTATTGTCCGCGAATCTTTACAGCTAAGCAGGTTTGTCTACACTAAATGTCTGTTCCCTAAGTCTTAAAGCATAAAATATGTACATGGCTATCGATCTTCGCAATTTACACTCGGTGCCCCGCATCAGGTATCTGCAAACATTAGGATTCTTTCTATTGTGTAGAGGCTGTGGAACTCTCTTCCAGAACCACTCAGAGCTACCCCAACTCTGTCCAGCTTCAAAAGAGGCCTAAAGACCTTCCTCTTCCAAAACTGAAACGACAATATGCTGTTGTGTAAAGCACCGAAGAGCAGCAGAAGTGCTGAATTCAGGCGCTCTCTAAATGACTTGCATACATACATACATACATACATACATACATACATACATACATACATACATACATACATACATACATACATACATACATACATACATACATACATACATACATACATACATACATGCATGCATACATACATACATGCATACATACATACATACATGCATGCATGCATACATACATACATACATACATATCAAATCACTTTATTGCAGAAAATGTACAGCTAAAATCACAGCTATGTGAAGGAACACTAGTCTAACTGAAGCACCCGTCTGGACAGATTCGTCTCTTCAACGATGATTTAGTAAAACTTCACAAGTCAGCCCATACAAAAGTTCATCTATCTAAGTTCCCTTTCCATTAAGAAATTTCTTCTGGCCCAAGCTCTCCTCGACCCTATCATGACTGACAGACTGAGGTACTTAGCTAGATTCCTGCTTAAGCGTTTTGTTAGGCCCAACAACATGAGGCCTTTGACAAATCTGCGATGTACAGTACCAAGGGACCCAATCACCAGGACTACTATTTTCGTGGAAAAGCCAGCATCATTAAGCGAAAGACAGAGAGGCATGTACTTTTCAAATTTATGTTGGTAGCATCTTTCGATGAATGTGTCAAACGGGCAGACCATTTCGATGATGAAGGCTGTTGAATTAAGATGATCTAAGATACACAAATCTGGCTTGCAAGGTCCCACCACTGACAACCCGTCCATCGAGACATGTTGGTTTTCAAATACTTCACAGAACTCAGTCAAAATCGCCTTCTCTAGTGTCTGCCTTACCATTTGCACACATCTGTCGTGCCTCTCTCCCTTTCAACCTGTTACAGCCATTCAAGGCATGCGAGTTAGTGTCTGAATGAAACATACATACATACACACACACACACGCACGCACGCACGCACGCACGCACGCACGCATGCATACATACATACATTCATACATACATACATACATACATACATACATACATACATACATACATACATACATACATACATACATACATACATACATACATACATACATACATACATACATATCAAAATAACTTTATTCATCTTAGGGGGTACATTCATTGTACATGATGAACACATTACATATTGCAACTCATACAGCCACTGAGGCCAGGGAATAAGATTGCAAACGGCGGCTTCTTGACAATTAAGATATGTATAGCAACAACAATTTTATTTGACATACAGTTTACTGTTTAGCAATGACATACATACATACATACATACATACATACATACATACATACATACATACATACATACATACATACATACATACATACATACATACATACATACATACATACATACATACATACATACATACATACATACATGCATACATGCAAGTAGAGAAGGAAGACGTTTTCACACAGAATGCATTGCAAGGGGACAGCGTTTCAGTGTAAGTCAGGTCGAGGAACTCAGAAAGGGAACGAGGCGACAGGCAAGATCAAGTAAGGGGGACTGACAACGGGCTGGACAACAAGATGGGGGATGGAGGGTCAGAGAGGAACTTGGCGAGGGGGAGGGGGATACGAAAGGGGCTAGGGGGTAAAAAGGAGGGGCAGAGGGAGAAAACAGCTCGAGACAAGTGCCCTGTGCTTGTATTGGAGCAGACGCTAATCCGACAGTCTCTGGCTGTTGTTGGCCTTGCTGTTCTTTCTCTCTGTGGCAACACCATGTGCTTTCTGCTTGTAAGAGCCCTGCCAAAATCTCACTGCATTGGAAACCACCGCGGCCCCCCCCCATTCCCCCACTCACCCACCTCTCACTAAAGCCCCCCCCCCCCCCCCCCCTACTTTGTCTGACCCGGTTCCGGTAAACAGAGGACAAAGTGATGCATACTTCTTCTTAGTCATGGCTGTAACCACATAGGAAGCGTCCCGTGTGTTCATATAGACGCTGAGTGAATATCATGCTCCAGATGAGTCGTATACAGCCTGTGCAGTACCCACTCCTCCCTCATCAGCTGGATCACTGTGGTCTTTGCGCTTTCGTGGCCTGCTCCAGTGGCACTCGCACAGCCGGTGTCGTAGAATATTTCGGAACCAGGATAGATCGGAACCGGTTCCCAAAAATCCTAGGATATTTCGGAACCATTCCCATTTATCCCGCACCTGGCGGCAGGATATTTCGGAACCACCAGGATATTTCGGAACCACCTTCTAGATGCTTTCGTATGATTTTCTGAGTTTCTAGAAGGTTTCAAATCAGAGTTTACACTTTGTACACTTTTTATTTGTAATTCAAAACTCACGCGCTGTAGTACAGTGAGTTGTAACTCAGTGAATTTTGACACGGAATGATGCAGACAAAATATTAGTGAAGCCATATGGGCCTTCTGTGCGTGAATGCATCATAAACACAGAGATAAACAGGTAGGTGAGAAGAGATTTATTGCACTACCTCATCAAAGTGTGAGAAACTCATCAAAATCTGTTTAGAAAAAGTCGTAAAGTCACAAATGTATGTCGGCTAATGACCTTCTAGACGGTTCCGAAATATCCTGATGGTTCCTAAATATCCTGCCACTAGAGTCAGGATTAATCGGAATAGTTCCGAAAAATCCTGCCACCAGGGCCAGGATAAATCGGAATGGTTCCCATTCGTCCGGTTCCGAAATATCCTGCGACACCGGCCCCAAGCAGCACTTCTGTGCCACCGGGAGGTAACTTGGAAATCAAACTGCGGAAGACATCAAGCCCATCAGGACTGCATCGTGTAACATGTTTGGCCTGTGCTGTTGGTCCATGAATGAAACTCGTAATCGCTCTTCGTGGTTTCATATTTCCGCCATGACACTCCCACACTGAACCACAGCCAACAGTCTATCAATAATCCCACGCACAACGAAATCTAGGGTGCAGACCCATTCCTGCATGGCTTGACTGTGGGCCAGTGTGGGCGTGCGTGCCTCTGTCGCTGAGTGCACAGAGCCTGCAGCTTGTACTCCAGCGTCATGGCCTTTCTGTAGCATGGATGCAGACAGGCAACAGGTGTTCAGGTGCGTCACCTGTCTTTCAGCGTAGTCAGACTATCAGTGTACAGGTGATCTGCATACAGAAAGCCTCCAGGTGGCACCAGAATTTCATCAGCGTATAGATAGATGATCGATGTACAGGCAATGAGTTTACTGGTGACCAATATGTGAATGTTCAGCGGAAAGGTTATCAGTGTGTGTGCTGACTGTCAGTGCACAGGCAAAAGTGATATTACACACGCTGGGTCCTACCATTTCGTGTTTCACTCCCTGCCCATTCGGGCCAACTGATCGTTTCTCTTCTGTTGCATCGCTAGCTGACAATAGACCAACATACACGCGCACGAGGAAAAGGTCAAATATATCAGTCAACTACACCTGCGTCTGTGCTACTGGAGGAGCACGTTCAGCTGATACCTCCTCACAACTGCATCACAGATTAATCTTGCCACGTCATATCTTCACTACCCTCGCAGGTACCTACTTATGCTCCTGGAAGAGGAGAGGCAACGCTGACCGTTATCTTTCTGGGGGTGCAATCCAAAGATCTGCCAGGCAGTGCATACCGCAACTTTAACCTACATTTTAGGCACGAATTTGAGGCGAGCGCTTTGACTAGTGGGTTGAAGCCCCATTGTAGTACACGTGACCAGACTGTAGAGATTTCATTGACGGACATCCAGTACATAGGTGGTCAGCGTACACGTGAGACAAATGGCGAAGTCACCTTCCAAGAACAGGTGTAGTGCTGTGGCCAGGAGACCGTCTTTACCAAAGCCCAGGCAGCCAGGACAGGTCAATGATGGGGTGACCAGATGTCGGGACATGGCTTCCACTGGCAGTTGTGGCGTAGCGACCCCTGATGGCACAATGCTGGTGGAGGCAGCTGTGATGCAACCTTCCTGAGTTACGATGCCGTGTGGCAGTTATGACGCTTCGAAATGTGACTGAGCTGTTGTGAAGAGGACCCTTGCATGGGCGATGTGATGTTCGGGGAAGAACACGTTACTGATGAGGTACAGATTCACTGTGTCTATCACGTTTCTCCACAAATAAATATGTATACAGATCTGGATAACGTGGCATTCGCCTTGTGCTTCTTGTACTTAGACCTCCGAATTAGATTGTCGTGCTTCAACACAATTTTAGTGCCATAATTATAATGAAAATGGTGTGTATGAAAAAGATGTTCAGCAAGGTGTGCCACTCACTAGCAAACGTTTCCTATACCACTACTGCTGCTGCTACTGCTACTGCTACTCCTACTACTACTACTACTACTACTGCTGCTGCTACTGCTGCTGTTGCTGCTGCTGCTGCTGCTGCTACTACTACTACAACTACTACTACTACTACTACTACTACTACTACTACTGAAACTACTACTACTACTACTACTGCTACTGCCACTACTACCACTACTACCACTACTACCACTACTACTGCTGCTACGTTTACTACTGCCGTTACCACTGCTACTACTACTACTAGTACTACTTCTGCCACAACTACTACCACTGCCACTACTACTACTACGCTACTACTTCTACTACTCCTACTACTGCTACTAATTAATACTACTACAACTACTGCTGCTCTTGCTGCTACTACTACTGCTACCACTACTACTAATTTGGGGATTTTTCTTCATGTATCATCTCTTAGGCCGAGAGAGTTTTGCTGACTAGCTTCCCATAGTTTTCCCATCCTTTGTGTTGATCTACATACTTCTGGTCCAGTCCTAACGAGATCTGTATTGGGGTCACGTGTGGTTTTTGACGTGCCGCTCAGATTGCGGATGAGAAATGAGCCTTGGGGGACGGCAGAACAAAGGGAGGGGGGCAGGGAGTCAGCGCAACGTCATCTCGAATTGTGATAACGTCCCCACCCTAGCAGCCACCCAACCCTCCACGCCACCCTCACCCCCCGGCCTGTCACCTGCACGTGGCACCAGGGTCATCTGAAAGGAAATGGGAAGAGGAATAGGGAAGAGGCGGGGGCAGGGGGAGAACAAGGGGGCATGCAGGTTGTGGAGTGCTGTCTTTTTCCTCGTGTATGGCAATAGGGATATCACATGGAAGGGGTGGGAGTTTACTGTATAGGTGTGGGGTGGGGATGAAACATGGGTCGTTTTGCTGCCCTGTCATAAACATGAGGCAAACTGACTGATGGCAAAGGGTTGATAGGGAACAGAAGGGAAGATTGGGGGACGGGTGTGGGGGTGGGAGGGAGAGGGAATAGATCGTTAAGGCAAGATTTATCCAAGTCATTCGCAGGAAGGGAGTTGAATGCTGGGTCTGTGGGACAAGGTGAGGGGAAAACGGAGAGTGGTGGAGACTGCTGGTTCGAGGGTGCCCGACGATGTGGAGGGGCGACGGATCACACTGTCATGCAAGTCAATTGAAAGAGCAAACTAGACAATTGGGATGGTCATCTTAAAGTCTCGCGTCGCACTTTGATGCTTTTTTGAGCTCACAAACACGAGAACTTGTCTTGGGGACTGTCACACCCGGTCGCCTCTGCGCAGCGCCCAGTACCCGGTTTTACTCCTGGGTGGGAGGGGCAATGCGGGTCAGCCATCTTGCCCAAGGATGCACCTCTAGGATCCTTGCTGCATTGAACCCCGCACCTGCCAGGTGATGGGCGAGCGTTCTAGCCACTGACCTGCATGGAGAACCCCAGTATAGTAGCTAGCCACTGATCTGCATGGAGAACCCCAGTATAGTAGCTAGCCACTGACCTGCATGGAGAACCCCAGTATAGTAGCTAGCCACTGACCTACATGGAGAACCCCAGTATAGTAGCTAGCCACTGAACTACATGGAGAACCCCAGTATAGTAGCTAGCCACTGAACTACATGGAGAACCCCAGTATAGTAGCTAGCCACTGAACTACATGGAGAATCCCAGTATAGTAGCTAGCCACTGACCTACATGGAGAACCCCAGTATAGTAGCTAGCCACTGACCTGCATGGAGAACCCCAGTATAGTAGCTAGCCACTGACCTACATGGAGAACCCCAGTATAGTAGCTAGCCACTGACCTGCATGGAGAACCCCAGTATAGTAGCTAGCCACTGACCTGCATGGAGAAGCCCAGTATAGTAGCTAGCCACTGACCTGCATGGAGAACCCCAGTATGGTAGCTAGCCACTGGCATGCATGGAGAACCCCAGTATAGTAGCTAGCCACTGACCTGCATGGAGAACCCCAGTATATTAGCTAGCCACTGACCTGCATGGAGAAGCCCAGTATAGTAGCTAGCCACTGACCTGCATGGAGAACCCCAGTATGGTAGCTAGCCACTGGCATGCATGGAGAACCCCAGTATAGTAGCTAGCCACTGACCTGCATGGAGAACCCCAGTATATTAGCTAGCCACTGACCTGCATGGAGAACCCCAGTATAGTAGCTAGCCACTGACCTGCATGGAGAACCCCAGTATAGTAGCTAGCCACTGACCTGCATGGAGAACCCCAGTATAGTAGCTAGCCACTGATCTGCATGGAGAACCCCAGTATAGTAGCTAGCCACTGACCTACATGGAGAACCCCAGTATAGTAGCTAGCCACTGACCTGCATGGAGAACCCCAGTATAGTAGCTAGCCACTGACCTACATGGAGAACCCCAGTATAGTAGCTAGCCACTGACCTACATGGAGAACCCCAGTATAGTAGCTAGCCACTGACCTACATGGAGAACCCCAGTATAGTAGCTAGCCACTGACCTGCATGGAGAACCCCAGTATAGTAGCTAGCCACTGACCTACATGGAGAACCCCAGTATAGTAGCTAGCCACTGACCTACATGGAGAACCCAGTATAGTAGCTAGCCACTGACCTACATGGAGAACCCCAGTATAGTAGCTAGCCACTGAACTACATGGAGAACCCCAGTATAGTAGCTAGCCACTGAACTACATGGAGAATCCCAGTATGGTAGCTAGCCACTGAACTACATGGAGAACCCCAGTATAGTAGCACACTCAATTCACAAAAAACGTGGACGTGTATTTCCCCCCAGAAGCATTTATATATATGTTTATGCATAAAGGTGCAGTTGAAATGCTAGTGAGATACGGATTCGATCTTGTGACTGGTAAAACGCAGTTCAAAGGAATTTATTTGGAAAAAGAAAACCTACAGAGACAAGATATTAATCTTGAATGCATGCCCAATATGGCAAGTCCCATAGGAACAACTGAGTTCAGTGTGATCACAAGAGGAAGGGCGACTTTCCTGTACATAAGTACCTGAGAGCCCCTAAACTGAAGACAGACGGGAGGAGGTGGTGAAGTGTGAAACGCGATCCTGTTGTGGCTGACCTGAGCTGTAGACAGGCACGTGACCCAAAGAGAGGGGTGAGAGTGCCCCTGTCTGGAGACTGGCGAGTGGTCAGTCAAGTGGTCAGTCAAGTGCCTCACTCTCACGCTGTCCGCTCCTGTCAATAGGTCAACCACTGTGGGTGGCCATATTGGCTGTTGTCTTTTGTCCACGCTTTTCCACAAGCTTCCGGCCTCTCTCGTTGCGTGCTTTGGCTACATTCATCATTTTGTATCGATGTATTCAGTTGATGTGTTGATAACGATCGGAAAATCAATAGAAAATGTAGGTAATAGACATTGATTTTTTTGTCACTCAGCGGGACTACTGTCTATGCAGATTCCTGATGATGATTGTCATGCGGTAAAAAGGCATCGATTTATCCTGTAGCACCGCAGGATTGTCTTTGTGTTATAGAATCACGACCGCTATGTAATGAACTTAGGTGTGTAATGAGTGTCTTATGGTCGTTGTGTCATCAGCAGCCTCGGACAAAGAGGAACAAGGGCGTAACTTCGCTATGCTTGGCTGGCAGCGTAGTTGGCTGGCGATAAATTAAGACTAGCACAACTCCAGTGCTGGGCTCCAGCGACGGCCGAGAGTAAACCTGCGTTTTTTTCTCGGCCGACTGTCGTTATCTCCCACTTGCTGCCCAGGACTCCAAGTCGCCATGGAATTATTCACTCCCGCAAATCTCGCCGTCCTGGCGGGGGATGTAAATTGCTTTGCGGAGACCTCAAGCAGGAAACGCCACTCAACCCACACAGGATCTCTCTGGTGGCGCAGGCGTGCATAGCCCGCGTCCCTGTGTTGCCATGGTTTCCTCCGGAAGTCCCGCCATTTTGGTGCCAGGAAGGCTGGGTAATTGGAGGTTGCTGGAAATGGAATGCTCGACATGATTATAGGTGCTTGTGATGAAGAACGGATTTTGGAAAAAGAGACGGTGATTTGAAAACTTGTTCTGGGTTCCGTTTAACCTACACAAATGCGTGCAAGCACGTATGCACGCACACGCGAGCACACGCACGCACGCAATCTCACGCACACCCATTCCTCCTTTGACTTGTACGAATGTCTTCTGCTTCCATTCCATGTGCCTGCCACGATTTTTAAAAAATCACCTTGTAAATTTGAAATCGTTTTGCTGAACATGGACACGTCTGATTTCATTGGCCGTCATGTATGTGTACATTTGACTCAACATCCATTCAACAGGTGTACTTACCAACGCTTGGACACATTCACAAGATTAATTTTGAATGTGTGGCTCTAGAGGTATGGGGCCAAACGTGTGCACAGTGTTCGTCTTTCCTCCTTTGGAAGCCTGCTTGACCCTCCGTTGCTCCTCAGGGGCGGTGTTGCCCAAAAGGACGGCTGTGACGGATGAAGATAACAGCGCAGCTCTCGCCTGCGAGACGTTCAGAAATGTCATGAGGCGTGGCAGTGTTGTGAGGACTGATGGACCTCGATGTGGGTGTTTTTGTGGCATCATGTGCAGGGCGAGCTGCTTCCATCAGACAAGAGAGCAGTGTTAGGCATTCTCTGCAGGTTCTGCCACGATGAGGTGCCTTGACCAAGAGGAGACGCGTTTGAAAAATTTCGGCGCCAAAGTTTCCTTCGCGCCATTTCTGTGGCAGAAGTAATTATCAAACCGGATTGCATTGTCTTTTGTTTGGTATATTTTGAGTGTATTCGAACTTGGAAGTGAAGTCACTGTTGCAATAATCTGTTTTCCTTTGTCATAACAGCAAAGATCCTTTGATAACAGTATCTCACCGAAAACTTACCTTTTGAGTATATTTGCATGTACATGTCGAACATGATATACTCTGTTTTTATTGTGTGAAGCTGGCTAAGCACTTACTTTGAAAGCATGAACGGGGGTTTTAGGCAGCATTAGACAGACAACATCATCTGATCCCAATAGCCGCTCGTCTATCATTATCTTAGGTTGTATTTATATACTCTGCATGGATTTTTGTATGCAAGACTTGAAGACCCTTGTCGTCAGTATGGATGGGGGTTTTGCAACAGCGAGGAGATAATGTAAGATGACATTCCTGTCACACCTGATAGAACATGCGTCCGCAAGGTCTCTCTGTCAGGGAAGACGAGATCGCGTGCATTTCCACCAGGGCTGACCCTCGATGGTGCTGCAGCTAGAGGAAATGTCGTTTCTGAGTAGAATTGTTTGTTTCAGCTGAAAATGACGCGGCTTTAGTTTTGCCTGCACCAACGAGATGAATGCCTACACAATCATCCATGCATTGATGATTTTTTATCTCCTTTCATAGAGAGCTCTCTTCAGACCACTCGTCTGTGACGGACGCCAGTCAGACAGACGGTTTCCAAGCGAAGTTTTGATTTATTCAGAACGTTGTCATGAAGAGTGGTCTGAAAGTTTAGGGACCTCGTTTCTTCTGAATGCACTGTGTACAGGGCGATGTTAGTGTAACAGTGAGTATGCAAAATTAATCGTTTCCTCCCACCTGAGCTGTCGCTGATGCTCGAGGAGATGCAGGGTGAACAGTAACTAAGGAGACTGGGGAAAGACGGGATATCAACAGTCGTTTCCTTGCATTCATAGCTGTCTTCGCCGTCTAGCGCTTTTCTGCGGCAGTCCAACACATTCCTTTTCCTCCCCAGCGGTGTTTCTCTTTTCATCCCCCCAAAACATCGGCTTCCATAGAGACGGGAGAGCGCTGTAGCTATGCCAGAGTTCTGCTTGCTTCAGGCTTCCAGGCCAGGGCTGTGTTGACCCAAGGAAAGATGGCGACCTGCCGCTGTTTGCTCGCAGCGTGCCTGGTCCTGTTCGATACCCAGTCTCTGTAGCAGTGTGACCGCGCCTCGATATCAGGATCTCAGTGCAGGCGTCTCAACGCCAGGATCTCAACAGCCGCCTCCCAAGGATGAGATATCGATGCCAGACCGACCGAGGTTCACCTGTTATCAGCATGAATATCTATAAGGGGAAGACGTGTCCCCAATTGAAGTGCAGATCTGTGTTTGTCTGGTTTCCCCTTGCTGTCGTGATGACAGCCGTTCCTGCTGATTCAGGCCCGAGGGACAGATGGTCAGGCGGCTGGCAACATGGGGATAGGGTGGCAGACATATGCATGTAGTATACATAGATAGTAGCGCACAGGCAGAAAAAGCCTGGAATCAGGGCAACAGTGTACTAGATGAATGCACGTTTGAGTAATAGCAATGAAACACAAAATGACCACACGGTTTTACAAGGAGCGATCAACGGAAGAAGGTGCAGACACAGTTCTGATCGAGTAGGTAACTTCATAAGCAAGCAGGAAGGAGGACAGTGCACATGCTGTCGTGCAGATAGGATGAAAAGTTTGCAGGATGGCGAGCTGACGGTCAGTCATGTTGACGAGGAGTCAGTATCGGAGTTTCACATTCAGTTTATTTACTTTGTCTTGGTTAATTAACCGATACGCACCGTGGTGTTCCCACCCTGAAGTGAAGTATGGACGGTGTTGATGAATTGGTCACTGTTTTCCAATGAAACAGATTTAGATCAGATTGTTATCATTATTTTTGGCATATCTACCACGAACGGAAAACTTTTGCTAACAGAAATCTTCTTCGCGTAGACCTACACAGGGCTGACGTCCGTGGTCAGTCTGAATGGAAACCCAGGGCAGTCAGTAATCCGATACAGCGCCGATCGTGCGAACGCACCACCCTAGTGGAGTCTCTGCTAACTTGCACACCTTTTGCTCTGCAGACGGTCCTCTGTCTACACCTGTTGACTGGGATTAGGACAGGTGTGCGGGTGGGTTGAGGACAATGGTAGTGGGCCGTGGCCATCTTACACGCACATGATGGCAAGGCGGATTAACAGCTAACAGAGCCTGCTAATCCTGGAGCCGACGCCAGGACTGTGTATCTGCCTTCTCCCTCCCTTGGCCTGAAGGTACGCCTGGCCATTGAGCACGGCCATGGAAAGTCCTCGCAGACTGAACAACTGAGCAGGTCCAGGCCTGTGCTCCCACCTAGATCCAAAACAGCTGCATTCAAGAGAAGGCAAAACAATTGGTATCTTGAAGAATATTTTACCGCAGTCGTATTCAGGTTCCCTTTGACAGAAGGAAGACATGGTTATGGTGGAGACCTTCTTGTCCTTCACCGGAAACATGGCCACGTTTCTCCATTGTTCAGCTTTTCCACGCAGGCAGACGCTTTTCGTGCGCAGGCAAAGCTCCAGGCCTTTGGCCACGGCTCCTGATCTGGCTGCGGTTCCGCTCTCCTCCTTTGCATGGCACGAAATCGGTCTCGGTCCCATCGGCCCCCTTTGTTTTCTTCCCGCCCTGGGCGTAATAATGGCAGCCTGTGTGTGGCGTGGCGTGGCGCAACATTTCAAACTCGTTTTCCCGCAGGCCAGACCTGAAGCAGCTGGCAAGCAGCCTGACGAAGGCTTGGGGTCAGAGTAGGTGGAGAAGTTAGTGCTGGAGTGCCAAGAAAGAGGAGGAAGTTTGCTAAAATGTGAAGCCATTGCAGCTTCCACCCCTTGATGAAATGCAATCGGCGTAGTCAGAATACCGTAGTACTGATGATGAGGTGTTGTTACTATGGTCTCTGCTAATACCCTGTGATATCTCTCGAGGTTGTGTCCTGTGGCAAATAATGTGGCGCATCTGAATTGGGACAAGACATGTCTACATGTATGAAGACAGCATTGTTTTATCCCAGTGATGGCAATCCATGGAAACTCGAAATCGAGCTTCCGATTGTCCTTGCCACAGCTACCATGTCGTCTTTATTTAGCGAACTGGTTATAATCCAACACATTTACCGCCATCGCCGCCACCACCATCACCACAACCACCACTACCAACACCATCGCCACCATCACCACAACCACCACTACCAACACCTCCACCACCATTACCACAACCACCGCTACCAACGCCATCGCCACCATCACCACAACCACCACTACCAACACCATTGCCACCATCACCACAACCACCGCTACCAAAACCGTCACCACTATTACCATAATCACTACTAACACCGCCGCCACACCTCCACAACCACTGCTACCACCACCACCATCACAACCAACCACCACCACCATTACCACCACCACCACTGTTGCTGTTGAGACCATTGCTGCCGTCGCCAATGTATTCATGGAGGTTGCGTCCAAAAACGAAGACACGTTGTCGCCTTCCCAGGACACAGTGGTCATTATCTCAGGAGACAGCTGCAGGCTTACCACCCACCACCCCAGGTCTCCTGCACGGCTTTCAGGTCAACGTCCGAATAACTTCCATCTGCTACGCCTCTCTGCATCTGCCTACGGATCTCTTCTGGCGTGTAGGGGGCGCTAGGGTCACAGCGCCGTCCTGATTTCTTGCTTCGCGTGTTGCAAGGCCAGGGATGCTTGTCAACGCGTAGACCGGAAGAAGCGGGAAGCTCAGTCAATCAATGGCGTGTCCTGTTGCGGAGGAGAGGAATGTTACGTTATGCTCGGACTTGCTGTCGTATGTTTTCTCTCCAGTGGAGAGGATCTGGCACAGTCTGTCAGGCGTGATCGGGAGACGTCATACGCCGAGCTTAGGAATGAGTTGCCACCGATAACGTGTGTGTATGTGGGGTGGGTGGGGGTGGGGTAGGGGGGTGGGGGGTTGATGGTGCGTGTGTGCGTACCTGCTTGCCTGCGCGCGCGCATGTATGTGACGTAACGAGAAGACGTCATTTCCAAAATGTTGAGGTAAGAGGGTGGAAGAGATAACCTGTGTGTGTTTGTGTGTGTGTTTGTGTGCCTGTGTGTGCGTGCGTGCGTGCGTGCGTGCGAATGAGTGTGTTCGTGTGTTAGTGTGTGAGAGAGTGAGTGAGCTAGTCAGAAGAAACATGGTGTCATCATCCTAGATGCGAGGACAAACTCTGAACAGGAAGGATTGCTGGATGCCATAACTAATGGGAAGATGTCGGGGCAATCATTACGCATCAGTGACCATGACGCAGGTAATCGTAACCCTAGGCAGGCAGGCAGGCAGGAATGCAGGCAGGCAGGAGTGAAACTCCACCTTCTCACCCTGGCATCCTTCTCACGTGAGTCGGCCAGGTGAGAAGTGTGCTCCGGAGGGAGAGATGGATCAGGTGTGCAGGTGTAAAACGCCAGTGGCTGCTTGGTACAGGACTGGGGTGTCACGTCCAGACATGGTGCATGGAGGGCTGTACACGCGATGTGTACCTCCATTGGCATCCTTTGCGCTTTGCGTCTTCCCTACATATCTGTTGGAGATGGCTTCACATTGGGCTGAGGGTTGGGGGTAGGTGTATTTCTATTTTGATCGTCGTTCCCCACGATTATCAACAAGAAGCCGTGATGAGAATATCTACTGCGTGATTTGATTTATGATAGGCACAGGTGTTTATTTAGCCCAATTCCGTCACTTCAAGAGGATTTCATCTGGTAAACTTTGCGGGCTGCTCGAAACCTTCTTTAAGCCATGCAACTCCATGTCTATGCTCGCTTACGGTATTCGGTGTTCGGGGTGCATATCTTGTCCCAAGGGCAAAAGGCACATTCCAGAATGCGTCTTGTCCCGTCTTCCATACGAATGAGTCATCGCTGGCACGAACCACTCACCACCCCACGAAGGAGTTGACGCACCGTGGCGTACCCGGACGTACCATCGGTGTCAAGGGCTTTTCGTGTTAGCGGAGCCCTCGGTCTGAAAGCTTGGGAATCAAGTCGCGGTGGATGCTTTCATAGAACGTCTTTGTAGCCGAGAATGGTTTAGTGTTTGTGATGTTAGTTACTTTAATAAGACCCTGGTTTTTTGTGTCTTTTCATAAGCTAGAGCAGAAGAAGTGGTCCACTTCCAAAGCATTGCACTGGTCCACCAGACAGCTGGACTATACTGTAATTGCCGCTACGGGAGGTTCATTTTCCGAGGCGTTGGTTTAGACATGCAGTCCAGGGTAAACTGTGCTTTGTAGAGAAGGCCGATGTTGCCCCTGGGGTCATGAAGGCAGAGGGGAATATGGCACAGCCCCTGCATTGACCACTGACACGTCACCCTCTCCCCTCCTCTCCTCCACGCCTGGCTTGCTCATGTGAGATAATGAACCAGCTGCACCTACTTTACTTACCTCACCTGAGGGTTGTATTGCACCACCCCTCACCCGTACCCCTCGGCATTTTTTCTCACGTGCCGCAAGCTTATGGATTGCAGGAAGGAGGGGTAGGTTGGAGTTGGGTGGGGTGGGGGGGGGGGTGGAAGTCAAACTGTGTTGGAATTCGGGGTGGCGAGGACGTATTGAGGGTCATAATGGGGTGGCGGGTGCCTGAGGCATGAGTATCGTCATGTGTGTTTGTCCCTACAACTGTGTTCTATCTTTAGAACCCTCGTCATGCTGCCTCATGCATGCTGTTGTGGGGGTGGGGGACGGGGGTGGGGGACGGGGGTTGGAGGTTGCGGGTGGGGTGTGGGGGTCTGATGTTCCGTGTTAAAGTGATTTTGAAAGGAGGGTTTTTGGCGAATGAATTTTGCGTGGGTGGGGAGTCATTGACTGTGTTTGTGGAGTTTCGTAAGATTGTGTTTACTTGCGTCTTTCACACGTATCTGTGTGTGTGTACATGGACTTCTAGCTGTACATGCTGTCAGTAGGTTGTTTTGTATATGCATACGCGTACCTGTGTGTGTGTACATGAACTTCTAGCTGTACATGCTGTCAGTAGGTTGTTTTGTATATATATATGCATACGCGTACCTGTGTGTTGACGTACTTGTATAGGTATTTTCCAACTCACCCCGCGAGAGAGAGAGAGAGAGAGAGAGAGAGAGAGAGAGAGAGAGAGACAGAGAGACAGAGAGAGAGACAGACAGACAGACAGACAGAGACAGAGAGAGAGAGAGAGAACAACAAACAACGAACAAATGAGTTTATTGTGGGGGCCTCCGGCCCATTACAAGTTACAAGAAATAACAAAATCTGTACCTAAGGATGTCACTTCCCAATACCATATCGACCAACGGTGACAATTGCATCTTATAGTAATAAATCTAATTTTCCATCAAGTTTATGTAGCTGTCGAACATTACCATGGCTTCTGTTCTTCTACGGAATACTTTGTAAATGTATGTGGCAATACTTCTAATAACAATGACATTATCAGTTGCAAACATGTCAGTAAGAGGTCTACTAACACTAATTTGTATAAATGGTATTATATATTTACTCCTTAGATCATAGGTGGCTGGACAATGTAGTAGAAAATGAACTTCGTCTTCTTACGTTTCCATACATAATGGACATATATATTTGGGTATGACGCAGTACTGTATCTATACTTATGGTTATATAAATCGCTAATTCCCATTCTGAAGCGTATCCAGGCATCTCGAAATACTTTCTTGTCTAATGCATAAAGGTATGGCTCTATACCACGTTCAACCTTTACTAATTTGTAGAAGGAGTATCTTGTACTTCGCTGCAAACAATTTATCCAGTTGCTGTCGTACCACTCAATCATTCTACATTTAAGTTGTGTCATAAATGTAGTTTCATTTTGGACCATTTGACCATCCCACTCCCTTTTGAAATCATACTTCAACAATAATGTTTTAATACCTGTTGCCCAATTACGTTTCCCATCAACTAAGCCAAGCATAGACATGTACACTTGGTAAGGGTATCTATCCCGCTCCATTCTAAGTAGTTTTAACCAATATTTCACCGAGCGTAATTTAGCATTTATGTCCAGTGGATACCTCCCTGTATCTCCATAAATCATAACGTTGGGTGTGTTAAAGGCAACATTGAGAAACCACTTCAACATGTACATATGGACAGTTTCAATGCATTTACAGTCATTGGTGCCCCAAATTTCTGATCCGTACAACAGTATAGGCTGAATTTGTGCGTCAAAAATTTTGTACAATATTTCAGGCGTAACTAAGGTAAGCTTTCTCAAGGACCTTTGGATCTGAATGGACGCTGCTTTGGCTCTGGTAACTATATCGAATAACATTGTATTTGTACACAACCTGGTAGATAAAGTCACTCCAAGATACTTGTACTGTGCGACAACCTCAAGCCTGGAGTCACCCATCACCAATTTTTCGTGAGCAGCCACATATCCTCCATTTCTAAATATAACAACTTTGGTTTTTTCTATGTTTATCACAAGACCTAGTCTATCAGCAGCATTTTTGACTCACATGCGAAGCAAAAGTGAGTCTATGTACTGAGCCGTGTCGTCCGTCCGTCCGGGCGTCCGTCCGTCCGGGCGTCCGTAAAAAACTTAAACGTTGGATTTTTCTCGGAGACTATTAAGTCTATCAACACCAAATGTGGCATGATGGTGTATGATGACAAGGCCTCAAAAAACATACATAGTGACTTGACCTTGCTTCAAGGTCAAGGTCACAGGAGCCATAAATGTGGTCTCAAAAACAGTCATTTTTCACATTTTCCCAATTTTCTCCCACGTTATTGAGAATGGCGACTTTAGCTACAAGTGGTATATAGGTCAAAGCAAGCCCTATCTTTTGATACCAGTTTGGTTGACCTTGCTTCAAGGTCAAGGTCACAGGAGCTCTTCAAAGTTGGATTGTATACATATTTTGAAGTGACCTTGACCCTGAACTATGGAAGATAACTGTTTCAAACTTAATAATTACGTGGGGCACATGTTATACTTTCATCATGATACACATTTGGTCACATATCATCAAGCTCAAGGTCACTTTGACCCTTGTGAAATGTGACCAAAATGGGGTAGTGAACCACTAAAAGTGACTATATCTCATGGTAGAAAGTGCCAATAAGCACCATTGTGCTTCCTATGTCTTGAATTAACAGCTTTGTGTTGCATGACCTTGGATGACCTTGACCTTGGGTCAAGGTCACATGTATTTTGGTAGGAAAAATGTGGAAAGCATTTCTTTGTGTATGATGTCATTGGTAGGTTTAGTTGTTTGACCTTGACCTTGAAGGTCACCTGAAGGTCAAGGTCATATAAAGGTCAAGGTCAAGCATGTGAGTCGTATGGGCTTTGCCCTTCTTGTTTAGGTTATTGATTTGATTCTGCAGACCAGGCACCGTGTCGGATAGAAGTACAACGTCATCAACGAAAAGCAACATAAACAGTTCCACGCCATTAGGTTCTAATTGAACCCCATGTTTTCCTTTCGCAATTACTTCACGACTGAGATGTGAAACCAGGAAAGAAAATAATAAAGGAGACATTTTGCAGCCTTGTTTAAGTCTCCGGTGGCAATTAACGGACCCATGTGCCTGACCCTGGCATCTGATACTGCATTTTACAGTTTTGTATACTGCTTTCAGCATCTGAAGCATTTTACTCCTGACCCCATTACTCTCCAACACTTTCCACAGCGCCTGCCTGTCCACGGTATCAAATTCCTTCTGAGAGAGAGAGAGAGAGAGAGAGAGAGAGAACGAACGAACGAACGAACGAACTTTATTTTACAAGGGTAGTGAATTAGGCAGTAGTGCCTTTCTTACATTCAGCCCTTGAGGCAAAATATTCAAATGTGGTGAGAGAGAGAGAGAGAGAGAGAGAGAGAGAGAGAGAGAGAGACAGACACAGAGAGAGAGAGGGGGGGGAGCTGGAGAAAGGGGGAGGAAGGGAAGAGAGAATGAGAGTAAGAGGGTTGGTGGGTTGGGGAGAGAGGGTGGGGGAGAGGGAGAGAGGGAGGAGAGAGAGAGAGAGAGAGAAAGAGAGAGAGAGAGAGAGAGAGAGAGAGAGAGAGAAAGAGAGAGAGAGAGAGAGAGAGAGAGAGAGAGAGAAAGAGAGAGAGAGAGTCAGTATAATTATCGCAAGTATTATACATGTACAATTTCTTAAACATACTAAAAATGGGTAGATAGTGTACCAGAGAAGCAAAATTTAAATATGGAACTTGAATCAACTACAATGACATATACATAAAAAACAATTTTCTAAACATCCAAATGTTAAAAACAAATAGCATACATGTAGGCCAAAGCCTCTTGGTGTACACTCCCTCCCCTACTCCCCCACCCCCAATCAGCCGGAACCCCTCGATAGTTCAGCAGGGGTGGCCTGAAGGAAGCATATATGTGAGGGATGGACAATATACACAAATACACACTTAGCCGTTCCACTGTCTAGACGCCAGATGAAAGCGTGGAAAACTATGTCATAGGATGATGCCTGAGAATAATGCGAATTTTATCTTTGAACATAGGCAAAGATTTGATACATTTTATGTAATCAGGCAGTGTATTCCACAGAGCAGCCCCAGAGTAAGATAGGCTCGATTTGAACAAATCAATGCGAGGCTGAGGCAGGAGAAATTTGTCACGACCTCTGAATGATGACTGCTCAAATAGTTTGGTTAGATATATTCTGGTGTTCGGCCATCTTTTACCTTTTTCACAAGCACACACTTATTGAGTTGCAGATGCTTATGGAGAGGCAAAATGTCAAGCATTTCCATTTTCCTTTCAGTGCTGAGAGATTTATTTGGGATCATAAGCTTAGAAGCTCTTCTGTAAAGTGAATTAACTCTCTTCAAATTAGCTTCACTACAGTTATCCCACAATGTTGATGCGTAATTGATGTGTGATATGATGTGGGCACTGAAAAATATTTTGCAGGTTTCCGTGTCTACAAAGTGCCTCAGCTTTGACAGTAGAAAGAGATTTCTTGAAATCTTTTTGCACATTAGATTTATGTGTGAATTCCAGTCTAACTGTTCGTCAATCATCACCCCAAGCACTTTGTGTTCTTTCACCTTTTCTATCGGCTCTGCATCAAGTGAGAGTGGGAGTGACAAAGGATGTAGTTGATGTTTTTGCCTTGTGGTTATCACCATATACTTGGTTTTGGATGGGTTGAGGACCATATGATTTGAAAGACACCAGCAACATATTTCATCAAGACTCTTTTGGAGTTTATCTGCCACAGTTTCGGTTGAGCTGTCCGCGATAGACAGCGTTGTATCATCTGCAAACATGTTGCATGAGACCTTTCTATCTGTGATATGCAAGGGTAGGTCATTTATGAATAAGCAGAATAAAAGGGGGCCTAGTACAGATCCCTGTGGGACACCGGCTTTTAGAATACCATACTTGGAAACGTGCCCATCGAATTGGACACTTTGTTGTCGATTATCCAGGAATGACTGAAAAAACTTCACAGTCGTGTGACCATGAAAATAAAGAGCCAGTTTATCCAATAGTATGTCGTGATGTACCATGTCAAAGGCTTTTCTGAAATCTAGGAAGACAGATCCTATCACTTTCGAGGTGTTAATGGCGTGCAGCCAGGTGTCAATCAGGTGGGATAATGCAGTATGGCAGGAATGTTTTGGTCGGAAGCCCGATTGAAGGGGGTGAAGAAGACTGTGCCGATCAAGAAATGCCAACAGATGTTTGTGAACGTGCTTTTCAATTGGTTTTGATAAAATTGATAGAACTGATATGGGTCGGAAGTCATCTAGACTTGTGGGAGTTTTCACTTTTGGTAGAGGGATAACTTTAGCTTTTTTCCATTCATCTGGGAAGTTTTGCTTGATAATGCACAAATTGTATATGTATGTGAGCGAGTCGATTATATATGGAAGAGAGAGTTTAAGAAGAAAGCTATTGATGCCATCAGGTCCTGTAGTTTTAGAGTTGAGTTTTTCAATAAATCTGCCAACTTCATGAACAGCAAGAAGAGGAATCTCAAATTCCAATGAAGACAATAGTCTCTCTTGGCAGAATTCTTGAAGATATGCTGTTTCAGACTGGAAATTATGGTTGCTATCGCGAGGGAATAACTTTTCAGCCACAGAAAGGAAGTGATTATTGCAGTCATTAACATCATCGGATGGGTATGATGAGTGAGTTTTAGCTCCGTTTTCGTTTGGTGAAGGTATTTATGGCGTTCCATACTGAGGTGATGTTTTTGTTATCAGTTATAAGTTTCTGAAAATATTCTTTCTTTGCTTTCCTCACTAAGCTTTTAACTGCATTTCTTTGTTTTTTATATGCAACGAAATCATTGCTTTTCCTGTGTTTATCTCTGAGGGACATTGCTTGCATTACTTCCTTGGTTAACCATGGTGGCAGCGTTGGATGACGCACGCGTTTTCTTTTGATCGGAACGTGTTTGTTAATTACGCCTAGAAATATGTTGTACCAAAGCTGTAGTGCACAGTTTGGATCGGTGTGATATTGGACTTCATGGAAGGGTGTCTTTTGGAGGTCAGAACAAAAGGTTTTGGCATCAAAGTTTTTGAACGATCTATAGGTCAGATATGAATGATCGCGTTTTTTGCTTTTGGAGAGTTTAGCGTGCAAGGAGCAGATGATTGGAAAATGATCACTAATGCCCATTCTTGGCACCCAAGTGCTTTGTATCAGATGGATGTTGGTGGTATATACAGTGTTCAAAAAAAGTAGGGGATATTGATATAAATGAGACTATAACCAAATTCCGTTTATAATCAGAGACTTGCTTTATTTCATTATGGATGCAACAGCATGTTAACAACATTTTCAAAGCAACAATCAACAACAAAATTAGTCACGTGACTTTTTACACGCTTTCCCTCAAAGCAGGGTGACATTTCAAAAATAACAAAAGTTCTGAAAGTCTCTAATAACGGGTTGGGCCTCCGTTAACGGTCAAACAGGCTGTGCAGCGTCTCCTCATGCTGTTGATGTGCTGCCTGATGGTTGCTTGAGGAATTGCAGCCTATTCCTGCTGAAGGACAAGGGCCAGCTGCTGAAGGTTGTGGGGAGCTGGAACGACATCCCGGACACGTCTCCCCAGAAAGCCCCACAGGTTTTCAATAGGGGACAGGTCGGGGGACATTGATGGCCATGGCAGGGAATTGATCTGCCGTCTTTGCAGGTGATTCCTGACGACATTTGCTCGATGAGCTGGGGCATTGTCGTCCTGCAAGATGAATCCCAGCCCATGGCGGCGTGCAAAGGGCACAACAAGAGGATCAATGATGTTGTCCCGGTAGTAGACACCATTGACATTGCCCTGGCACACATGAAGGGGCGTTCTGCCAGTGCTGGTGATGCCACCCCACACCATAACGCTGCCCCGTCCAAAGCGGTGGTGAGCAATCATGTTGTCCTGATGATAACGGTCTCCACGATGCCTCCAAACCCGCACCCTGCCATCGTTGAAGTCCAGCTCGAACCTCGATTCGTCCGAAAACATCACGTCACCCCATTGGCGCCTGGTCCATCGTTGGTGGATGCGGCACCAGGCGCTTCTTGCTTGGCGATGGCGTGGTGTGAGAGGCAACACTATCCGCGGTCTAAAGGCGCTCACCTGAGCGTCGTGCAACCGGTTTCGGATGGTCTGGGCGGAGACTTGAACCCCTGCTACCCGTTGGAGGTGTTGTCTCAACCGGGTAGCACTTTGGGTGTTGTTTCGTTGAGCATGATTGGTGATGATCAAGTCTTGACGACGGATGGTTATTCTTGGTCGCCCACTTCTAGGCCTGTCGACAACTTCTCCGGTATTTCGGTAACGGTTCCACAGTCTGCTGATGACAGACTGTGAAACACCAAGGTGTCTTGCCACGTTCACCTGCGTACTTCCGGTCTGTAGCATTCTGACTCCGACCCATCTTTGGTCTTCTCTTAGCCGCTGCATGATTTCAACTGAAGTTTTGACCGACTGTGTGGCTAGAACACACTTGCCAGGAGTGAGTACAGTCAAATTATTCGATTTGCACGTGTTTTTGACGCAGAAATCCTTTGTGTGAAAATGGGGCATTGACCCCAAACTGCCTTGCGTTAATTTACTTTTTTGCACGAGCATCCAGGAACTAGGTCAATGGTGTGAAAATGTAGGGCAATGGGGTGGCTATCCATGACCATCAATAAATAATTCCTGCCTTCTAAGATTCATCTGATTTTTATGCTTCAAACTCAATATCCCCTACTTTTTTTGAACACCCTATGTGATCAATAAGAGTCGATGTTGATTGAGTGACCCTAGTGGCTGTATGAACCAATTGCTTGAGTCCAAAGAGCAGGGTAGTTGAATTCCATGCACCGTTAATTTTTAGGTAGTCTATATTAAAGTCACCAAGAAGAAGAATATCTTTTCCAAGAGCACTCACTTTGTCCATCATGCTTACGAATTCATCATACCAACAGAAGGTGGAGGCAGGGTTTCTGTACAAGAATCCAAGGAGAAGAGAAGTCTTTGAAGATTGTTTCAGCTCCAGCCAAATACACTCAACACTTGAAGATTCAAGATCATGTCTTCTATAAATAGAATTTCGTAGGTCATAGTTAATGTAGATTGCTAACCCAGTGTGCCCAGGTAGCACAGGATCGCGTCGTACGATGTCAAATCCTGATATTTCAACTGCTTCATCATTGATTTCACTGTGAGAGAGAGAGAGAGAGAGAGAGAGAGAGAGAGAGAGAGAGAGAGAGAGAGAGAGAGAGCGCGCGCGCGCGCGCGAGAGAGAGAGAGAGAGAGAGAGAGAGAGAGAGAGAGAGAGAGAGAGAGAGAGAGAGAGAGAGAGTGTGTGTTTAAAATGCCAAAACTCAGTCCAAACGAGTGACTTCGTGGTTAGATTCGGAGTGCTCCAATTTGTGTTTAATGATCCATGTCTAGGCGGAGTAATGGGTGGTGGATTAGGATGAATGTATATACATGTACAAACAACGAATGAACCGATGCATGGATATGGGAGAATAGACCTCTGCGAGTAATGTGAAGGAGGAAAATGAGGTCAGAATGTTTTTGTTTCAAGACTTGTATGAGTAAGCGCGTGCTTGTGTGCTTTGTGGAGAAAGAGGGGAAAAGGAGCAGTGAGAGAGAGACACACACGCACACACACATACACACATACACACAGACACACACACAGACACACACAGACACACACACACACACACACACACACACACACACACGCACAAACACACACACACACGCACGCACACACACACACTGACAGATACAATGACACACACACACATATATATATATATATATATATATATATATATATATATATATATATATATATATATATATATATACACCCACAGATACAATCACGCACACACACACACACACGCACACACACACAGAGAGAGAGAGAGAGAGAGAGAGAGAGAGAGAGAGAGAGAGAAGCATGCACAATGACAGACACAAAGAAAGACAACCATAAAGGCAGACAGACAGACAGACAGACGGACGGACGGATGGACGGACGGACGGACGGACGGACGGACGGACGGACGGACGGACGGACAGACAGACAGACAGACAGACAGACAGACAAAATGCAACATCGTCTCTGTTCCTGATACTATGCATATTGAAGATACTTATTGAGTTGTCAAAAACTGGAGAACACACATGTACTGTTCTTGCTGCGCCAGTGTAGATGATCTTCAAATCACCTTGCCATCTACACTGTACACTCGCACAGGCTCCCTATTCCTGACTCCCTATTCCTGACACCCACTCTGCCTCTCTCCACAGCTGTGGGCGACCTGAAGCAGTTCAGCAAGGTGGCGGAGCACCATGTGGCCAAACATGGCTTCGACATCGACCTCTTCACAGACGACACGCGGCCTCACTGCATCAGGGAGATGTACAGCCAGTCTGATGTCACGCCAGCCAAGCTGCTGTGCGGCGCCGACACCTACAGGAAGGACGGCCTCAGCAGCGCCATGCTGTTCAGGCTCTGGCCCGTGGCCTTCAACGAACACAAAGTCCGCACCCCGGACCTCAACCTGCCCCGAAGGGTGAGTGGCCAGTCAACTGTTCTCGTGATCAAAGTAGGGATCGTTCGGGTTGTTTTTTAAAATAGGAAAGGATTGAGGTAGTTCAAAATTTAGAATTTTGATGGTCGAATTTGTGATTGGTGGATAGAAGAAAGGAAACAGGTGGTTAGATATTAAACTGTTGTAGCAGTTCATTAAACATGGTACATCCACTGATTTGTTTGCACGTGAGCTGACCAGGAGCTCAGACGATGATGGAAGTTGAAGACCCTTTAAAAGACCTGGAACTACATTCTTTCATAATAGCCTAGACGCACAGCTGTACTGTTGTAACGTCTATTCCATTGCAGGGTCCACCTCTCTTCTCCTTCTCCAAGCCCTACAAACGTCTGAAGGTTCGCCTGAGGGAGCGTCCCAAGACCATCCACATCTCCAAGGACATCGTCATCGACACCGAGGACGACGAGGAGTCTGTCTCGTATTCGGACTCGGAAGCTCCCACTCCCGTCCCCATCGACACTTCCGGTACCGGCTTCTACCGGATGGAGTCACTGCGCAGGTCTCTGACGGAACCGGAAGGAGGCACCATCGACCGGAAGCGGCGGCGGCGCACCGTGTCAGGGGTGCCGGAGGCGGAGGCCATCTTGAGGGAGCTCAAGTCCTTCGAGAAGACCCACAAGACGCGGGGCAGTGGCGTCCCCAGGAACGAGCCCAGACCTTACAGCTTCGATGAGCTGAACCCGGACTTCCAGATCGAGCGGGACGAGGTCATGGCGCAGTACTTCAACGAGGTGGACGCGCTCATCGAGGAGCGCCACGAGGAGGAGCGTGCCCGGAAGGAGTTCAAGCTGCTCAAGTTCCTGCCGTGCAGGAGGTCGCGCTCCTTGCCCAGGTGCGTCAAGCTCAACCCCAAGTCGGTGGCGGAGCACGCCAGGATCCGAGGTGAGAGCAGCACGGGCAGCGGCAGCTACGCCAGCAGCCTGAGTCTGACCAGCGGTCACTCGGGCGTGTCCAGCCACGTGTCGCGTTCCACCAAGCGCTCCAGCATCATCAGCAGCAAGCTGCGCTCCCTGGTGTCGGGCGCAGTGTCCAAGGCCAGACCCAAGTCCCTGGACCTGGACTCCATCGAGCTGTGTCCAGAGCCGGAGCCGGAGGGACAGCTGTCCAAGCGCTCCTCTCCAAGCATGCCGGAAAACATTGGGGCTGACTCGAACGTCAGGCGGAGGTCCCAGGTGAGACTTAAAAAAAACCTCTGAGGGTTTAGTCATGATGATTATTCTCAATTCACTGTAACTGTAAGTGCATAATATATTCCAATAGGTTTTTCTGTTTACTTGCAAGCAGTTGTCGTTAAGTTTTCCAGAGACAACGTTAACAGCGATACGCATTTTTGCAGTCTCAGAGGAACATGGAATATAAATCCGCTTTCTTCTATGTTTTTTCAGCTTAATGGTTGCTTGGAGAAAAAAAATTAGGTTTGATTTTCGCAACGTTGACAATTATACTTTGGGTCTTGTTTCTGGAAAGGTTTGTGCCAGTACTGACGGCAGAGCACCGTGTAGACAAATGTCACTAGAACCGTTTCATCGACAACCGCAGGGAAGTTTTTCTCTCCAAGTACCTCCCACCTTACAAAGAACCCTGTCCCAGCACACGTTTCTGTGCGTGTGTGTTGCAGGTGGGGCCAGGCACGTACTACTACTTCGAGAACAACACGCTGCCCCGCGCCCAGGCTAAGAAGTACGACTTCCCCTGGGAAAGCCTTCCCAAGGACTGGACCACGTCCGTCAAGATGCGCGAGATCTCCAAACGGCGCTCCATCAAGGAAGACCGCCAGTCGTCCTCGGGTAGGAACCCTGCTTACTTTCTCTGTGTGTGTGTGTGTGTGTGTGTGTGTGTGTGTGTGTGTGTGTGTGTGTGTGTGTGTATGTGTGTGTGTGTCCGTCCGTCCGTCCGTCCGTCCGCCTGTCTGTCTGTCCGTGTCTCTCTCTCTCTCTCTCTCTCTCTCTTTCTCTCTCTCTTTCTCTCTCTCTTTCTCTCTCTCTCTCTCTCTCTCTCTCTCTCTCTCTCTCTCTCTCTCTCTCTCTGTGTGTGTGTGTGTCTGTCTGTCTGTCTGTCTGTCCGTCCGTCCGTCCGTCCGTCCGTCCATCTGTCCGTCTGTCTCTGTCTGTCTGTCTGTCTGTCTGTCTGTCTGTCTCTCTCTCTCTCTCTCTCTCTCTCTCTCTCTCTCTCTCTCTCTCTCTCTCTCTCTCTCTGTGTGTGTGTGTGTAGCGCTAACGTGTGGGAATTCATACGAGATTAATTTGAAAAGAACAGTGCGTCGAACCATTGCTTTCTCCTCATCAGACACGATTAAGTTTTGAATGGAAAGCCCTATGCCGGCCACAAGCAGTCTAACGCCAGAAAGATGTTAACGATTGGGTGCATCCTAATATCGTCGTCAAGAGGAACGTTCTCGCGACGTCTGTTGGTGTCGCTACGTAAGTAATGGTACTTGGTCACAGTATCACTGCCGCCATGCTACTTGTTGATGATGCCCTGTGCTGACTGGTGATAATGCTTGCCTGTTGCTAGGCAACTGGAGTGCCAGCAGCTGCAGCAACCGCCAGTCTTTGGAGTCTGGCAAGTCCAGCATGCCGTCCTCCACGTCTCAGCATTCTCTGTGCAAGGACTCTTCCCAGCAGTCCCTGGGCAAGGACTCGGGCAGAGACTCCCCCACCCCCACAGAGGGGGGCAGGTGAGTAGCCCCACCCCTCGCCCCACCCGCCACTGTGTCCAGATTTGATGCGTCCCTTTCATTTCCCAACTGCTGCAGAGGGTGGCAGAATTGGCCCCACCCCCAAGTACCCCATTTCTACTTTGTGTTTCTGGCATTCATGCATTCCCACACCCCACTGTCGGCAGGGGTCATTCCCTTCATCACAACCCTAGCGTATCTGGCCCTACACTAACTCGTAACCCACCCACCCTCTACCCCCGCATAGGGATTTGACTTCAAACTCAGGGATATGATTGTATGTGGTGTAGATGACTTTTGTAACATGAATTCGGTTTACAGCTTTGCCGTTTTGCAACTTGCACATCTGGCGTGTTCTGGTAACCAAAGTGCGGGGATTCTTTAAAGTGTATCTCAGGATGGTAACGTTCAGATGAAGCAAAGGAAACTGGTTTGTTACGGGGCTACGTGGTGTGTGTATGGATAATCCTTATAACCATAGACTATCATAGACTACTAATCCACTAGGTTTTCAGCAAAACCCGAGCTGCCATGTTTCTGCAACCATAAATAATATAAAAAGGGGAAAACAACAACAAAAATAGACAACTGAGGAGCAGGTTCAATTTATGACAAGTTTTAATCAATAACAATGGTCAAAAGAAAAGCCCAACCCCAAAAATGGCCACCCCAAAACAATAACACACTCTGACTTCGCACAAGCCCAATGTAAACACTTCTCGCCCCAGGCGGGCGGAGCTTCACCGGCTTCCTAGAAAGCGACCCGGGCTCGGCCAATCACAGCAGCCGCTGAGGCTGACCTGAGCTCCGGGCCATAATTAGCATACAATAACAACACGCTGTTGTACTTATGAATGGGCTCACTCTCACAGTGAGGGATAGGGCTTTCTCGCTCCGCTAGCACGGTAGCGGCAGAGAGAAGACAAATTGACAACCAGTTAAGAAACTCAATTCTCCAAATGAGGAATTAGTTTAAACATACAGTGGCTCAAAGGTCCCAATCGTACCTTCTCGCAGCAGGGTCCGGCAGCGTCTCTGTAAACCCTCTGCTCAGGTTTAAATGGATAGCGTCTCTGACCTTTCCAGATTGGTTTGACGACCACTTACTAAACTGGCACTTTAAAACACTAGGATCACAGTTCTCCTGAGTCCAGCTGTCACCCCGATGGGTAAAGATTATAAAAGCCAATGCTTACCAAATTTCGTCCCTTTCCTTCCACAAGAAAGTACACACATAATCCAATGTCAGCTGACCCCCTGTGTCCTCAGTGATTGGAAGCACGCGAGGTTCCAAACTCGCGCCTCCCCGGTACTAGTAGCATCACTGGTAGTCCCGGCGAGAGCTGTCCTCTCACCCCCCTCTCAATGGTGGTTCCAGGCACCCGGATTCTCCCAGCAGGCGGTCTCCGATGGGTCGGGTCACTCCGGTGGCCCGGGGATCTCCCCAGTAGTCAGGCGTCCAATGTCCGGCGGCGGCAGCAGCAACTGGTCCAGGGATGACCTGCCTACCCCAACCCTGACAAAGACTTAGCTCACTAGACCTGTGACCACTCCAAAAGCTAGTCACACTATTGCACTACACTGTGCATTAAGAGAGAGAGAGGAAATACCTTTGGGCAGAGCGTCTATCGAACGACCTTGACCCCTCCCAACATTCCTAACCTCCACTTTGCGGGTCATAGGCTCGCGCCTACCGCAATCACACGCCTGGCGTGTCACGCATCAGAGCTTACGCGTATAGGTGAGGACGAATTCTCCTAACAGGGCACGTTAGAGAATTATAGACTGCTTCCACTCAGCATCTTTACGTTAACTCATGAGTCCTGACAAGACAGCTTCTGCTCAGCGACACATAGTACGTAAGTTCCACACCCAGTATCCTATACTCGTTTACTTCCCAGAAGAACGATATAGATACGATAGAAGGATAGTACTAACTACAGATCCCTCCCTTAATTTCTATCACTCTCACAAGACGTGATAACTATGGAATTAAACAGACGACAGAGAAGAGAAGTCTCAACAGACTCTTGACAATGACGGTTGTCACCTTCCTGTGATGCACACAGCGACAAGGCGATAGCACTCGCACCGGGCGGCAAGCCCCTGCGAGTCTACAGCGGAGCGCGCTACAACGCGTCTACCTGCTCAGACAGCAAGCGATGAAGTGAACCCAGAAAGCGCCAAAAACGCTCAACGGTCAGCGGCCCCGATCTCATTAGCCAATGAGATTATTCGATACCCCTATCACGTGGGTCATAAGGCACACGGACTAACACGTGGGGAGCAAAGTCCACGGAACTCATCTCCGTGACCTAGGAAAAGAACATTCTATCACACCCCCCTGTTCGACGGTTAAACCAACCCCCCCGCCTCAGGCGGGTAGTAACAGGCCATGCCCTCTGACCTTAGTTACTATAAATAACGCCCAGCGTCCGTCCCTAACATACCAGTTAAAGACTATTTGAACAGATTATGATTTCTTTATTCTTTCCTTCTCTTTCCTTGCGCAATCTTGCGACATGGTTATATTCAACATTCAATCAATATTTACCTTTTCATATGTGGTGTGGATTCTGCCTGGATCTGTAGTGTTGACTTTTTCATCACCTGGAAAGTCAGCGTGCAATGCTAGGCGTCCAGCTGTTTTTCGGTGCCTCTCCAGGGCGAACTTTCCGAGTAGAACTCTCCTTCTGTGAGCTGAAGGAGGAAGATTTGGACTCGGAAAGCTTGCCAAAGAGCGGCATAGAGAAGTAGTCGGACGCTTGTCGTCAGACGTTCCTTTTCCTGTACATTCTGTTTGACCTTGGCACTTCATTATACTTTCCGATCAGCGACAACATTACACTTGCATCTATGTTACTGAGTCTGCATTGCATGTCCACTGCACAGGTACGCTGCGGACGCAGGCATGCAGGGCGACGATGAGGAGAGCGTGACGGGGGGTGAGGGCAAGAGCCACTTCACCAAGATGGACACGGATGCCTGGCTGCAGAGCCTGGCCAGGAGGGCCGCCAGCCGCGAGGACGTGTCCTCCTCCTCGGCCCAGACCCTGCAGGCCTTGACCCGACAGAACATCCTCGCCCTTGACCTCATGTCCCCAGCGCTGCGACAGCCATGCCGCATGGAGGACGAGGACTCGCTCTACTCCATTGACCAGGAAGGCTTCTACACCTCCTTCCACACGGACAGCGGGCTGCGACAGAGCACGGGCACGCTCATCGACAGCGAGGGCGAAGCGCCCCTGGCTCAGGACCTTGGCGAGGAAAGCGGGCTCAAGCCGGTCACAGCGACCCAGAGCATGCTGAGCATGAGCAGCACCAACACCATGGACAGCGTCATCTTCAGGCCGCTAGGCTCCAGCCGCCAGCCCTCCCCGAAGCGGGACGGGGTCAAGACAGGCAAGAAGGAAGGAGGGAAGGTCCCTCCCCCGCCCCCTCCTAGGCGCTCCAGCGTGAAGGAGGGGCAAAGGGTGGAGGGCAGCGGCAACAGCAGCGGGAACTTCGCAGTCTCGTTGCAGGCCGAGGACACGCCCGACGTGGCAGACTCAGCTGCCGAGTCCGACCAGGAGACGGTGTACGCCCGCCTCAAGCTGAAGACGCAGATTTCCTCCCAGGCCTTTCCTTCCATGTGCACGGTCTCCTCCGTCAGCGATGAGGACAACTCCCCACCGCAGTCCCGGGAGCAGCTGTTCTTGAAGGACGGCTCCCGCGCCCCAGCCAACCGCCCCACGGACATTCCCCTGGCTTACTGCCTTTCGCAACCCCCTTTTGAAGTAAGCCAGTCTGGGAAACCTCTGTCAGGGCAGTCAGGCGCCAGACCCTCCCTGCAGGCCTCCTCCTCGGAGGAGCCCGGCACCCAGGGAGAGGAGACCTGGGAAGGGGGCACCCTGCCGCGTCGCTACGTCGCCACCCAGCGGTGGGAGGAGGAGGCGGACTACGCCAACTCCTGGCCGAGGGACGGGAAGAAGGCTACCACGCCAGGGGCCAGCATCCTCAAAACCGAGAAGACGTCTTCCCTGCAGAGACCGTCCAAGACCCTCAACTTCGCCCCCATGGTGAACATGTTCGACCACGGCCTGACGCAGTCAGTCCAGATGCCCTTGCCCTCCCTCTCGTCCTCGTCCTCCTCATGCGACGACAGCACCAACAGCCTGTCGTCCTCGAAGTCTCCCCTGTCTCCCGACGGGGGCAGTTACAAGCTGGCCATGCCGCTCTTGGACGCGTCCGAGACTGCCTCAGACGACAGCAAGGGATCAAAGGACGCCTCTTTGCCCCTCAAGTACCAGCCCACCATCACCGTCACGCCCAGGGCGCGGCCTCAGCTCGTCCGTCCTCACAAGGAAGGCGCCTACGTCAAGATGGTGCCTTCCGACAACAGCGGCAGCAAGTCCATCGTCATCTACCCCAGCAAGGTCACGGTCAAGGCAGCGGGGACTGCGGGCGCCACGCCGCAGAACATGAGCACCATGAACGGAGTGCCGGGTATGGGTGATTCTGCTACAAGTTCGACCATGTCCACAGACGGGTCTTCCGATCTCAGCTCTCACCGATCCGGGAGCGACCTGTCCTTACCGTCCCTGTCCTCCTCCGTGACCTCCTCCTTGACCTCCTCTGAGGGTGGCTACGTGGACGCGAGGAACGTCTCTGTGGCTCAAGGTTCCGACACCACGAGCACCGGGAGCTCCATCAACTTTTCAGACTTTGACTCCAGTCTCACCTACGTCAGCATGAACACGCCGTCCTCCACGCGATCCAACTCCACCCTGACCCTGACCCCCACCCCCACGGACTCTGAGGCCACGTCCCTGGCAGACAGCGGCCGTGGGGAGCAGGAGTCGTCCTCCACAGAGAGCACGCCCACCAACCAGCCCCGACACCGGCACAACAAGGGGGAGGTGGACATGGAGAGCTTCCTTCGGTTGGAGACCACCCGTTCTTCTGCGCCGCCCTTCAGCACCTTCTTCTCTACCAACACCTTCACCTCCAGCCCCAGCCAGGGTGTCTTTGCCCCACGTCCAGAGCTGGCCATCAGCCCCATGTCTGGGGACACGGGATTCTGCGACTCTTCCCCAGACTCCGTGGAGTCGTTGGTGATCAGGCAGGGCGGCCTGCCCCACTCCAGCACGTGGCACGGCTCCAGCAGTGCCCAGCTCAAGAGGGCGCCAGTTCTGAACCCCTCCCACTCCCTGAGTCTGGAGAAGGCGCCCCTCCTGCCCCAGAACGGGAAGTCCTCCTCGTCGTATGCTTCCAAACCGCAGCTGAGGAAGTCGTCCACCAAGTCTTCGGCCAAGTCGGAAAGGAGGAGGTCCAGTCCCGGAGACTCGAGGCTGAGCCTCAATTCCACCCTGAGCATGAACTCCATAGCGGAGACGTCCTCGCTCTCCTCCTCCCAGTCCTCCCTCAGCTCCTGCCGCTCCGACTCCTACCGCGTGGCCATGATGACCGAGGTGGGCCAGACGCCCCAGGGCTCCAGCAGGCAGGACTCGTACCGTGTGGCCATGGGGCGGCAGCAGTCTGCTCCTCCCCAGTTCTTCACGCAGCCCGACCCGGAAGTGGACGTCAACAGGGCTGACTCCTACCGCGTGGCGGTCCGGAACACCAACGGCCTCGTGGCGGAGCTGCCAGACCGCAACTGCAAGAGCATGATAGGCGACCCACAGGGACGCAACTCCTCTTACAGGTTCGCGGTGCGGCAAGAGAGTGCCCCAGTGGGCAACAGCCGCCTGGACGCCCTCAACCAGTGGGACGGCAAGTCTGGCGGGGGACGGGACTACCGCCGCATGGGCATCACGGACGTGGACCAGCTCAAGTGCTACAGCTCGGCGCCGCTCAAGACGGGCACGGCTCCCCACTTCCCCAGCAGCGGCAGTAGCAAGCCCAGCATGAAGAGCATATTTGCCACCATCAACTCCTACAACAAGAAAGTGAACATCAAACGCGACATCGAGGCGCTGCTCAAACCCGAGGCAAGCACGGGAGGGACGGGAGTGACGAAGGGGGGTCTGGGAGGAGGGACCAAGGGGGCCTTTGGGGGAGGGAAAGGGGGACAGGGCAAGGGGCCGAGCACCCCCAGGGACAAGGGCGAGATGAAGGTCAAGGCCAAGGATAGGCCGCTCTCGTCCACCTACGTCAGCTTCGACCCCTTCGACCCCATCATGGAGGACCAGGATGACTCGGCCAACTCCTCCGCTGACACTGTGCGTGCTGCGCCCATCAGGCCAAGACCCGGGGTGTCCAAGGCGCCCTCCATGGACACTGTGCCGTCAGAAGATGGCCCCTTGCTTGGACACAAGATCACCAGCAACCCTGGCCCCCGAGGTCGGAGGTCGGGAGATTGGGTGGGCGGCAGGAGGTCCATGGACGACAAAACTGGTTCCACCATCTTGGGAAGCCTGAAGACAACTTTCAAGTCAATCTCAGGTCGCAAGTCTGAGAAGGACGACGACTGGAAATACGAGACTGGGGTCTGAAGGCAGTTATTACAGGGGATTTGAGTTTCAGTAAGGTGGAGTGTAAGCAAAGAGAATTTGCATCCTCTAGCTGTGACAAGTGAAGTGAATTTAGAATTGAAATCTTCCGTGGAGTGTGATGGAAAAGGTCCTTGATGGTCAGTTGTGGGAAGTGAAGGAAAAAGAATTAAAGATCTTCTGTGAAGTGTGAAGCAGTGGAAAAGAGAATCTGCCAAGATTTTATTGAGATAGTCCTAAGCTGTCACAGAGAGGGCAGGGGATCGGTGATTAACTGCATTGGAGTGTGAAGCATTCAGGAACAAAGGCGCAGAGTGAGGTGGCTTTGCAAAATGGCTGGATCTGCCTGTGCCACACTCAGATATCATCACCATCACTGCCATAAACATTCAAAAGTAAACGTCAGTGTAATTCACCATCATCCAAGAAATTAATTAAAGAGTGGCGTGGGAGCTGGTGAAGTCACTGGATGTCTCTTTCCTGTTGACAACAATGTTGAGAAAGGTTACATATGGTGCAGCAATTTCATGCTGTTCCACATGGTCTTGTGTCGACCAAGTCACGAAGACTGGTTGATGACAAACTGCATTGCTTTGAAAGCAAGAGAACTGCACTGTCTCAATGTCTGTAATGTGCCTCCCATCTTCCTACGTGTCAGGAAAATTGCTCCATCATGAATCTATGATGTACAGTTTGAATTTTCATTGCTCCCTTTTTCTCTCCTTATTCATTTGCAGATGTGTGAGCTCATCACACACACGTTGATATATACACCTGTTCATTGTATTCTTTCAAAATCCAAAATTGAAGCACTTAGCAGCATTGTTATGACATTCAATCAAAGTTACGGTACTCAAGATACTTAGGCAGAAGGTGCAGCACTCTGCGGCATTAATGCAAAGAATGCATCAAAACCCTTCCGTGATAATCACAGTAGCACTTCCCTGCAAATGCTGCATCCGACTTTTTTCCATTCATGCCCTCGTCATACTCATCAGCCCTACCTCATGTTCTATGCAGTTGCACTGCGATGCACATGCATGATGCGTTAGATTGAGTGTGTTCATTGTTCACTCCCCACTTCCCACCCCACTGATGTGAACATCGTCATGACCAGTGTGCAGTGAGTGACCCCAGTCTGCTATGCATGGTCTTCACCAAGATGATCTCATGATGCCGAGCTAGCCACCTAAGTGTTTGCAGGGGCCAAGCCCTAATCACTTGCCATCTCATGTCATCCAGGGGTAGAATGGGAACCTGTCAGCTCATTAGATGAGCAGGCAATGATTTTAGCTCAAGGTTTGTGTCCTGTAGACAATGTAACACCTTCTGGCGATGTCACCTTGAAAACTAAAGTGTGGATGTGAACTTTGACCATGAGAAATGACCTTGACATCATGAGTAAGCATAGTGATTCAGAGATCATCTGCATAGCATTCCATCATCTCTTTGGTTTTGGCCCATATCCAAGACACCAAAGACTGACATCTTATGGAAAAATACTCATGCAATATTTTATAGACAGATAATTATAACTGCAAATTTTAAGGGTTGACCCGTCATGTCGAAATATCTGCCAGAGCTGGATTCTGCGGTGTGCTTGTGAAAATTATGCAAGAATTTTGTATTTTTCTCCATATATGCGAACATTGCAGACTGCAATATGTTCCTGGCAAAAGTTTCCTTTGAGAAGTGCCTGCTGTGTGCTCATTTACCGAGTTGAAAGTGAATGTCTAGCTCTTTGCTACATAAGTATAAACGTAAGTATAAAGCTCAGCTGCTATATATTCCCCTTGATAATGATACATTTCTGTATTTTTGTGAGAAGTTAATGGCAACAAGAGCTTGTCTTGATGAAGAGGATTGTGGCCTGGAGGCTGGCCAGACATAAAAAATACTGGGATACGAAAAAACTTTTGTTCATAATAAATAACTGAAAGCAAACTGCTACTTTTTGGGAAAATGGCCGAGAAAGGATACAATTCCTTTCGAGGGGGAAAAAAGTCTTGTACATATTGGTTTTGAAGTGTAAAGATAGAAATACAAAGTAGAAACTATTGTGAAGAGGAAATAGTATCTGTTGAAAATTATTTTAGTGGGTTGTTTTATCTGGCAGACAATTTTCATAATGTTCTATTCATAATGTTCTATTGTGCTCATAACTGAAGGCTGAACGGCAGGCTCTTTACCTTTTGAAATTCACAGCTAATCACAGAAACTTACTCAAGTGTATGGGGGTTTGAATTGACCCATCACACGCTGGTAAGAAAATTGTTGTAGATTTCCTGCTTGCATTTGGCAAATATTGTGTACAAAATAATCAGTCTTATTTCACTGGGTAAAGATAAAGACATCTTTCTTCATAGCTGCTTTTCCCCTCAACTTCCAACACCACTTGAAATGCTCTGAATGTGTTTTTAGCTGGAAAAGAGCTCTAGACGTGTTACAGGGCTGAAATCTTAGCCTATTTTCCCATTCAGTTGTTGCTCTGACATGCCGTGCTTTGCATAGACACAAGGAAAACTAGGATCTTGCACACAGTAATGTGATGTCAACATGTGCCATTTCATAGCCTTTACAGCTGCAGCTATCTAACGTTGACCCATGCAACCACCAGCCTATTCCATGCAAGATCCTATCTTTCTTTCCTCATGCCTACGCAACACAGGTCTGGGTGAACTGTTGTGGACGGCCCCTGGTGCAACAGGTGAAGTTTCCAGCTGGAGCTGTGCTTGAAGGAGGAAGGCAAACATTGAACAGGAAAATTTGGATACAATTTCAGACTCTTTGAATTCTAGGGTTAACAAGGTTCAGTCTGCCAGAACCCTGTGTGTTTTACTCTGCTTTTTTCTTCTGTTTTAGAGTGCAAGAGTCTTAGCTTGTTAATTGAGTGTGCCTTTGTTTACAGGCATGTAAAAACATGAGGATGTTGACTGTGAAGTGGAATAATGTTGACAACGGCCCCCATCATCATCATTTCTGGCGTGCAGGAAAAAAGTTTTGTTTGCAAACCAAGAAAACTGGACGGACTTGGTCATGCCACACAATCTTTTGATGCTTAAAATTTGCATGATCAGTTTACTTTTATATCCTCGCAATCATTTTCCAATCATTCGTCAGTTCTCACTTTAAGTTATGGAGGTCATTTTACACGTATGAAAATGAAAGAACTATAATCATTGTACAGCTGTGTTTGGACAATAGCATAGGAGTGCTTCATGCTAGTGTATCATCCTTGGATGAATTTCCATGGGCAACTCTGCTTTTTCAGGTATAGTTGTAACGAGTCTCCGTCTGACTGAATGAAGTCTTAGTCAAAGTTTCAGTTTCAATGGAGGGTCCATTCAAACAGTGTTTGTCACACCATGAGTTTGCCTCAGTCATCCTCTCATCCCATTCTTGTCAATAGATTCTTGGATATTGTCCTCCAATAAAAATATTTTAGATACCGCTTGTTGTCCTGTTATTTTCAGTTATGTACTGTCCCCGTCAGACTGGAATCTGTTCAAAGCTTGGTGGAGTTTTTTTGCAGGCAACACACACAGCCTGGAAGTGTCGGTGCTAACCCTTTGTTTCATGCATTTTAGAGCCAGATTCTGCAGGCTTAATTTTTGTGTGCAGCTGATCAATTGGGGCAAATTTCCATTCAAGTAAATTCACCTAATTAACTCTGAAGTCCCTGTGGCACCTTTCTCCACCCTTGATGGTATTCCTGTTCCGCCCTTCTCTGGCCATCGTAGGCTGCTTTTCATGGCCTCTTTGCCAGACAGGCAATTACACTGTCTACATTACAGGGACTTCAGAGAGGGGTGGAACAGAAATGCCATCAAGGGTGGAGAAAGGTATTACAGGGACCTAAGTGTGAAGGAAATTGCACTTGTGAATGCTTACTAATGTACAAAGACAAGTTATAAACCACTCATTTTTTACCTGAATATGCCAGCACAGTCATTCATTAAATTGAGAACGGCTAAAATTAATAATATGAAATGAAGAGAGCAGATTCTATGGAATCTGAGCTTTCATTTTTCTTTATTTGCTGAAAAGTTTCAATCCAAGATAAATGCATTCCACCAGAGATTTACATGGATATGCACATGCATGAATGTGTGCACACACACACACAAACACAGGCTTTCTGATTCTGTCAATCCAGGAAAGATGCTCAGAAGCATTATGACATGTACACAGTGTTTACTTACAACATGCATCAAAGAAGGCAAATGTACCAGCTGAAGCCTAGATGCTGAAATGGATGGGGAAATTGTAGTAGCTGCTGCCATATTTGCACTCAAACCATCACCAACTGCGATGTTGCTCATTGGTCTGCAGGCTTGAAACTCTGCTGGTGCTCTATGGGTAACATGTATAGTGGGTTGAGGACCAGAGGTCAGTGATAAATTGCAATATGAAATGACACCTTTCACTTCACTTCACATGTGTGTGGTTTAAACACCCATCAAGGAGTGCAAAGTCACAAGATGACAGAGGGCACCCTTACTTTGACCCTCTACTTCGAAAGGAGTCCATCACTCCCATAGGACTTTTTCAAACTCTGCCCATTTGGCCCTCCAATCTCAGCCCTAGCACACTCCATGCTATTGTCTTGTTGCCTGCACTCAAGTTTGATTCAGCCATCATTGAGAGGAAACCATCAATAAATAAAAGGGAATGAGGCTGTGTTGCTTTAGAGACCAATTCATCTTGAGTGTAGTCATTACACATTGATCTGTAGCTTGCATCTGAAAGAATGACAAATGACAAAATAACGATGAACAACTATGGGCAAGTCTCACCCAGTGGTCTAGGGGGAGACAATCCAATGCAGCAGCAGTTTGCTAGAGAGGGATGGATGGATTGAGTTTCATGGCCTGTCAGCCTCTGTAGGCTATTTAGGGCCACTTTAAGCATGAAAATGACTAGAATAGTTAAGAGTCAGCGCAAATCAAGTCACTATGCCTCTATTCATTTGCCTCTTATGAATCACATTGGGGGATACGGGGTTTATTTCTGATGCGCCAGGGTACTTTTTAATCTTTAAGTACAATCAAAGTTTGAGCTGCAGTCGAAACGCGTACAATCGAAAGTTTGAGCAGCAGTCGAATGGCGAAAGGAACGCTAGAAAGGGTTCTGTCAAAGAGTTCTGGGATCACAGGGCAGCCGTCGTGTTGCAGATGACCGAATAAATAAACACGAACAGTGTGGAGCAGTTACACTGTGAAAAGTGCGGTGGTCACTGGCCCTAGGCCTGTGGAACCCGCAGTCTCTCTCCGCAGTCATCTCGCGATCTGGATGAGGCAAGGACACAGAAGGCATTGCCTCGGAGGATAGCCATCCCGATTCGTTGTTTGAGCCACATGGTCTCCCGTGGCTCGCCCGTCTCTCCCTTCAGTCTTCGTCCAATTTCCTCGATGGTCTTGAGTGTTGATGGTCCGAAGACTCCGGTGGTCTCGAAGGCGAGGGGCTCAAAGCGGTGTCGTTCGGCCAGGATGCGGTATTTAGTCCTCTTCGCCCCTTCCGCTGCCTCTGCTGCAGATGACGGTTGCAGGGCGCTGGAAATGATGTTACTAGGAGCGAAAGAATCAACGCACGTCACATCCCAGACCAAGCTTCGGCCGTTTGAGAAGGGGAAGATGGTCATCCCATCTGGACGCTTGCCGTCGCCTCTGTCGAGCCCGGTTATTTTGACCCCCAACCCATGATTACCTCCCTTTGGTCAACCAGCTCTAGTTGCTGAACTTAGGCTGGACAGACTTTTTTCCCTCTCTCTCTCCTTTTATCTTTCTTCTCATTAACACCATGGATAGTCAGGCAACTGTACCTGTTTCCCTCTTCTCACAGTGAAATATGGCTCTCTAGCCACACACACACACACACACACACACACCTCCCCCCGAAAAAGAAGATAATAAATAAATAAATAAATAAATAAATAAATAAACAAATAAATAAACAAACAAATCAATCAATCAATCAATCTGCACACTGCAAATTCTTGGCATGATACACTGATGCCCTGGGGCTTTGGCTGTGGGATTCTTGCAGCTGGACAAAGAGCCAGACGCTGTGATGGTTCAGCAAGGGTGACAGCACACTCCTGCAGATTCCTCTAGCTCTAAGAGAAGGGCTTTTCCCTTGCACTGCTGCCATTACTGACTGGCATGATGAGTCTGGCAGATCCTCAGCTGGAGCTGTGTTCTGTACCTGCACCCAGCCTGACTGCACCATTCCAGAACTGGTGACATTTTCCCATCAGAGCACACTGAAAACTTCTGACATCCTACCTCAACCAGGAAGAAAAGAGGAATAGCTCCATGCCTGGCCTCGGCAGTCAAGCTTTGCCTGTGTTTTTCAACTTGATTTGCCCCTCGGGCTCTATCCGTCAGGACAGTCACTTCCACCAGATGTCTTCTGCCATGACCACAGCCTTTGCTTTGACATTGCAGCGCTGAGCATCTCGCACCCGCACTTCCATCTCTCCTCATCAGAAGGTTCTGCACCCCTTCCTCTAGGGAAGAAGCTCCAACTCCATTTGATGATGAAGACACGGTGTGGACTCTAGGGAAGAAGCTCCAACTCCCTTTGATGATGAAGACACGGTGTGGACGAGTCCTCTATATCAAAAAGAGATTCCTTTGCTGCCCTTGGCTGTCACTTTCACCCCCAGTATCGATGTCAGCTGGAAATAAAAAGATATAATCTTTAGCACAGTTTGTACATTTATAAAGCCATGACAGAATTCAAGACAGAATGCTTACTTTAAAGTTTTCTGTCCTGTAGAAACCAATAACATTACAAAGAACATTACATAATAATGCATGACCGAAGACCTCCTCCTGTGTGGCTCCAGGTTCCAGACAAAATGGCCACCCACAGCTGAGCAACAACATCACATGCTGGAGAGACTTGGGGCTCACAGCTAGCATTGTCTCTCTAACAACTGCAGTGGCAGGAGAGGTGCTGTCAAAGAGGGTGACAGGAGAGGTGCTGTCAAAGAGGGTGACAGGAGAGGTGCTGTCAAAGAGGGTGACAGGAGAGGTGCTGTCAAAGAGGGTGACAGGAGAGGTGCTGTCAAAGAGGGTGACAGGAGAGGTGCTGTCAAAGAGGGTGACAGGAGAGGTGCTGTCAAAGAGGGTGACAGGAGGGATGTTGTTAAGGGGTCGGAGGTCAAGAGAAGCCACAAGAGGCAGCGGGTACAGGCAGCAACTTCCTCACAGCCCTCAGAGTTTGTCTCTGGAGGGCGCGGCAGAGACAGCCACACATGAGTGGGACATCTTTGCCTCTCCATTTGCTGGCTGGCTGGATGGATGGATGGGTAGATGGATGGATGGATGATGGATGGATGGATGGATGATGGATGGATGGATGGATGGATGGATGGATGGATGGATGGATGGATGGATGGATGATGGATGGATGGATGGATGGATGGATGGTGTTTTATGGCCTATCAGCCTTTGAAGGCTATGTAAGGCCACTAAGCACAAAAATCACTAGAGCAGTTTAGAGTAAACGCAATACAAGTCACGGTGTCCGTAGTTATTCCCCTCCTACACATCGCGTAGGGAGACGCGGTGGTCAATTCTTACCCCGAACCCACAGGGGGACTCCATTTACTGATCCTGAACCATCTAACCAACCAAGATGCCATCAATGTTTATTGGCAGACTCCCTTAAACAAAGGTGTGTGACTCATGCGGTTCCTGTATGTTGCAGCAGGTCAAAATCCCCTTCATTTTCAGCAAGTACACAAATTGTTCTAAACGTAGCGGCCATGTGAGAAGCAGCAGGCATAACTGCCCAAAAATCACCTGACTACTAAATATTTAACAATGAATCTGGGGGTGGGGGGTGGGGGAGGAGAAGGAAACAGCTGGAGGTAAGCGAACAGCACATTCATTATGCGAATGATAGGAGCAGACAGAGACAATATGAGATACTGGATGGATGGATGGATGGACGGTGTTTTACAGCCTATCAGCCATTGTAGGCGATATAAGGCCATTAAGCACGGAAATTACTAGAGCAGTAAAGAGTAAAGGCAAATCAAGTCACGGTGTCTCTAATTATTCGCCTCTTACGAATCACATAGGGAGACGTGATGGGTCAATTCTTACCCCAAACCCACAGGGGGAGAGATACTCATGAGATACCAAACAAATTCTTCAAGCAGCAGCAGGTAATCATTTGCTTTATTTTCACAAGTATTTAACAAAAATTGTTCACAAGGAGCAGGTGTGACTTAGCATTTGATAGCCCTTTCTCAGCAAACCTCCCACAACAAGACTACACATGTCAAGATAAAGCGCAGATTTATGTTGAACATATCATCTAACATATCATTAGAATGAAGCAGCATCACAGGAAATTCAAATACAGTCAGTTATAGTGCAGTAACATACAGTTAAAACTGTATAAGTGCAAGCAAGTTTTGGCACCAACCTGTTTGAATTTATCTCGTATTGACTCCAGCTTCTCAAAGAAGGCTTCGTTTTGTGGATCGCTGCGAGGAAACTCATCCACCATTTCCCTCATTGACTCCACAAGTCTTCCCACCCTGAAACACAACACACACTGTGAGTACCATGATGTGCATGTGAGTCACAGACACATGGATGGGTGGATGGGTGGGTGGATGGGTGGGTGGATGGGTGGGTGGATGGATGGATGATGGATGGATGGATGGGTGAGTGGGTGGGTGGAAGAGTGGGTGGTTGGATGAGTGGGTAGGTGGATGAGTGGGTGGGTGGATGAGTGGGTGGGTGGGTGGATGATGGATGGTTGGATGGATGGATGGATGGAAGGGAGGGAGGGGAGGGGAGGGGACGGGAGGGGACGGGAGGGGAGGGGAGGGGAGGGGAGGGGAGGGGAGGGGAGGGGAGGGATGGGTGGGTGGAATTGTCTACCTCGAACTCAGAGGGGATGTCACAAGTACTACTACTGTGGTTTCATCATTATTTTGGCAATACATATAATATTCTCTGCATACAATGTGTTTACTTTTTTCAATCTCAACAGTCAACTGAATAAAAAGAACTTAACTCAAAATCTCCTGATGAAATCAACCATACAACATGGAAGGAAAATGTATGTATGCAAGTCACATGGATGTTAATTACACAAAAACTCAACTTTAGGCTACCATAGTTTACACACACACACACACACACACACACACACACACACACACACACACACACACACACACACACACACACACACACACACACACACACACACAGACCAAACATGCCATTGTGTCAATTCATATTTATTTACTACTACACAAAAACTACATCATACATGTGTTTGGGCGACCATAGTTTGCTCCAACCCATCATGCAATTGTGTCAATTTACAATTAAAACAAGATTTGTCTGACAAGGTGCATTTTAAGATTCAATGGATGGCAACTTGTTAAAATCCTCCTATCCATGAAAGTCTTCTGTATATCCACTTGAAGGTACAAATGTTTAGTCAGCAACTCAGCACATTTCTATTTCCACGTGGCAGAATTCACCATCATCAATCATAACTCCATGCTTGCAACAATTTAACCCCTTCCCCATCATATATATTGCACACCATATGCCAGGGAATTTTCTGTACTAGTGTTTGTCACATCATAGTGTTCTTCTTTTCCAGAGCACTGAACAGTGCAGAGAACTCAGTCATTTGTAGTTGCCTCCCTTTCATTACAGTGCTTCATTTGAAGTCTGAAAAGTTTCCGAGACCTGGTGAAGTTCTGACAGTTCAAGGCCTGGAAAATTTCCGGGCATGGCAGGGAGGGGGTTATAGAAAGACACCTTCATCTTTGCTGGAGGGAATTCCAAGATCCTACCTGGGTTTTTCATCGAGCTTTCCTTGCGCCTGCAGTGCCTTTGCAAACCCCAGGTAGAAGCCTATCTGTCAACAAATGCCACAGCAATGACTTGCTGATATGAGAAAAGAACTTTAAAAGAAAACATCACCAAAATAACTAGGATTAAGACAAATGAATAAATATAAATAACACTTTTACTAAAATTATATCAGAAATTAAGTTTGACAGGGTAGTTCATCGAGGAAAAAAAAATTATTCTTCAGAACCGGAAACAGCTGAAGCAAACATCAATATTATTTCATGATGCGATTTACAGTGGACAAAATACCTCTACCTGGTAAACACAAACACCAAGAAAACGCAACGTTTCAGTGCAAAGGCCTTGAATGAATCAGGGAAAGTGTAAGAGTGAGTGTAAGGCCAAAAGAAAACATAGCTGTGGTTGCAGTAACATGGCCAGACAAAAATAGGGTTGTTAGGTTGATATAAACTTCTTCTTTTTGTTTAACAGCAGAGGCCACATTGATCCCAAATCACCATTTCTTTCTCTGAAAAAACTGGATGGATGGAGGCCATTACGCACGATGGATGGATGGATGGATGGATGGAGTTTAAGGGCCTGTCAGCCTTGTAGGCAATATAAGGCCATTACGCACGATGGATGGATGGATGGATGGAGTTTAAGAGCCTGTCAGCCTTGTAGGCTATATAAGGTCACAACATTGATAAACATTCGCTTTATAATAATGCATTATCATATCTCACGACAGTGGATTCTAGTATGATTCACTTAAGTTACCTGAAAAAAACTTATTTCTTTACTTGAATAGTGGAGTCCTTGCGTGCCCATAAGGCAGGGAAGATAAGACAACACACACTTCTTGGATTACCATCTATTTCTCCACCTTCTCTTCTTTTTTTTTGCATGATTAAAAAAAAAGTTTAAGGTCAGCAGAATGAAATAGGGTCAGTTGGGTTACCATAATAACCCATTCTGTGAACCCAAGTCACGTGACTCTGGCACAGTTCGCAATGAATGCATAATAGACTTGAACCTTCACATTACAGCACTGCACCAAAAGTAGTTCGTTCTGATACTAGTTTTTATCCACTTTTTACAGAAATCATTCAGATGTCAAAACTTGTTCCCATTTCAACACAAACATTTTATTTTATCGAATAAATGCTTGTTTATCCCTCCAGGTTTACTGGAGGTCCTACAGACTTTATCTGTCTGTGTGTGTGTCTGTCTGTCTGTCCCGACTCCACGGCTGATTTCTCAAAAACTACTGGACGGATTTACTTGACATTTTGCACACTAACTGGAAGTTAGGTCCGATTGAATGTATCAAATTTTCAGAATCGAGGCTTGATGAGAAAGTGGTTTTTTAAGGTCGTACACTCGACATCGCCTCCCCAAATACTCCATTCATGGAATGGCCAAATTGCGAAATGTGTGACGTCATCAACAACATGACGTCATTTGCAAGTAGGTTTTTGATAAGGATGAATTTCGAGAACATTGGTGAAAGGATAAAGAAGGATTTTTTATGATGCAAGTAGTCAGTTGATGGAATGGCGACCCACTCCACAGCCACGTCCCTTTCTCGCTGTATCTCGCGTGGTAACAGTTGCAAGCGCCAAAATGGCTTCCGAATGAACGCCGACTAACTCGTTGATTTGTATTCTGGACAGCATTTGTGTCTCATTTTTGCCAGACAGTGAGAAGATTTCTCAGACTGTGATAGACAGGGGTATGAATAAATACTACTCATGTTACAGTTATTTAGACGAAATTAAGATCTATTACCAAGCGGATTAAACGGTAGAGGTGACAGCTCGGTGCTTCAGATCAATGCGGAAAAAATTAAGCAGCACATTATGTATCGACTTTCTTTCCATCTTGACGCTGCTAAGCAGAAGATCAACCATCCTCATTGCTCGTGCAAGGCTGGGTAAGTGTTGTTGGTTTTTTAATCATGTATCTGTTGTGTGTTTGATGGAGTAAGCTAAGCTCGTATTCCAAAATTTATAACCTACACTTGAAGTGTTGTGTGTGGAGCCAAAAAGCTTCCGCAACTGTCCTTCGCACTGACTGTCCTATGCACGGACTGTCCTTTGCATTAACTGTCCTTCACACTGACTGTTCTATGCACTGACTGTCCGAAGCACTGGTGAGCGCGACATGTCAGTGTGAAGGACAGTTAATGCAAAGGACAGTCAGTGCAAAGGACAGTCCGTGCATAGGACAGTCAGTGCAAAGGACAGTTGCGCAAGCTTTTTGGATCCACACACAACACTTCAGCAGTATGTTCTACAATTTTAGAATGCGAGCTTAGGTTACTCCATCAAACGCGTAACAGATAAATGATTTTAAAAAAACAACAACACTTATACAGCCTTGCAGGAGCAATGAGCAGTAATGTTCAATTTCAAATGCAGATCTGAGACTCACCCCCGCACAGACTCCTTTGCTTTTATTCAGCCGGATGAGATTTAGCTGCTCGTGTGGCCACGGGAAAGAACGTTATAAATGCTTTACAAACACTGAATATAATTTCTCTAATGGCTCAGCTGGTAGAGCGTTGCACTCTTGGTCATGCATGACCAGATTCGATTCTGCGCTGAAACTTTTTTCCTCTCTTTTTTTGAGAGGTTGTGGGTTCAAGCCCAACCTGGTTTTTTGTGTTTTTGTGTGTGTGTTTTTTCCCCCTCTTTTCTCGAGAGGTTGCGGGTCCGAACCTGATATTAAAAATATATATATATATATATATATATATATATATATATATGTATGCCAAAACCTGGAGGTTCAGCGCCAGCGGTTTTTATTGCATCAACAAGTTTTGCACGAAATAGTCTTAGTAACTACTTTAACGGCGTATGTCATGGAGCAGATTGGCTATCCCACAAGCCTCACGAGTGACCTCCATTTGCATATTTCGGATGAAAACCTTCCATCATGTGATGTCAACTGGGCTAGAGACACTTTCGTCGGTGGGCGAAGTCTCTAGTGAACTAGAATGACCATAACCACAACTATTTCTTTCTTTGGCCTAATGATGATGGATGAATGGAGTTTAAAGGCCTAATGATGATGGATGAATGGAGTTTAAAGGCCCAATGATGATGGATGAATGGAGTTTAAAGGCCCAATAGCTGGTAAGAGAAAGAACAAGTCAAATCTCAAGTTCATCAGTCATTTGCTCCTTTTGAATAATTAAGCAATGACAAGAAGTGGGTTTATCCTTACCCCCCACCTACAGGAGGTGATAGATGGGTGTATGTGAGGGACTTCAGGTAAATAAATACCTCGGATCCAACAGCTCTTCCCTTGTCGATGCCCAGCTTGCAGCCTGTCACGTAGCCTTGAGCTTGTCCCCTCTCCGTCCCTGCCTTGTGGCCCTCCATGTGAGACCTGCACAGGCACAAACAAACAAACTAGACTTATCATGTACACTGGAAAAGGAGTATATCAGTAGATCGAAAACAAAACATTGAAGTGGGGGAGGGAGGGAGGGTGGGGGAGTGACGGAGGGAGGGAGGGAGGGGGAGAGAGTGAGAGAAAGAGAGAGAGAGAGGGAGGGAGGGAGGGAGGGAGGGAGACAGACAGACAGACAGAAGACAGGCAGGCAGGCAGGCAGGCAGGCAGGCAGACAGACAGACCAATACACTGACAGACAGACATACACAGACGGACACAGGGCCAGACAAACGGCGAGACTTCCGCACACAGACACTACTCATGCGGTAGGGCTTGTTATGAGTATCTATGGTTAGGGTTAGTGTTGGGTTAAGGATGGGGTCAGAGTTAGACTAGAGTTAGGGTTGGTGTTGGGCCTTGGGGTTTGAGTTAGGCTTGGGTGTTGGTGTTACAATTACTGAATTAGGGTGATGGGTTCGGGTTAGGGTAGGGTTAAGAGTTGCGTTATGATTAGGGTTTGCGCCCGGCGCCCCTACGAGGAGGGAGGCAAGTGGGGGAGGTGATTCTACGTCGTCGTCTGCTAGTGGTTCCCACCTCAGTCTCTCCGACTCGAGTGCTGAGTATGGGACATCATAATCATTACGTTTACCACCAGTTGAGCAAACCAATTTGAGTAATCAAGGAAGACAGGCGGGAAATAATCCCCAGAATATACACACATACGCACCTCTCTTCGGACATGACAACATCATGAAATATATCGTCATCCATGCTGGAAGTTTCATTCATCATTCCCTTACACCACTGACAAAAACGCGGACAGCAGCACTCTCTCGTACACACACGTGTGGCGCAAAGCTGTCGTGAGATGGCGCTGCAGGTAATACCGAATGATACTAAAGGCAAACTTGCCCATGAAAAAGGCCCATTTTTACAAATAAATATTTTAGATATTTTTCATAAATAAAAATGAATAGTTTGGGTTCAAATTGCTTGCTTTTGAGGGAGGAAGTTGATTTCGTAAATGAAGTTATCTTTCCTTGGCTACACCGATGTCAACACAGCTGCTGGAGAAGTGGAGTGGATGTCAAACTTCCTTCGCATTTCTCGAAGAGCTCACCCCCTCTAAAAACCGCAGCAATGGATTGTATACTGCTTTGTTTCCAAATACCAGCGCTGTTTGTGCTTAGCCAAAGAAAGAAAATGATCTCTACAGTTTTCTGTGTTTATTTCGTACTTCTCGTTCCCGTTTTGGCCTACGATGTACCTTCGACTTCGTCCGCATCATCGCCAGATTTACGAGCGAGTGTTGTGAGGGTTGGCCAGGATGACAAAAACGCATTCTTCAAAAGCAATGTTGACTTGCCATTTGAGGCTGTTGATATTCACGGACGATTCACAGAAGTCGGGGGAGTGAGAGAGAAGGAAGGGCGTCTCCATTTCATGCAATCTAACTGTGGTTCCGACGACGAAAAGGGTTTCGCGCGTCTTCCAAGAGACTGGATTGGTGTGTTGTACTACAGCGCTGAATCTATTGCAGATGATCAGCTGCCCAATGGAACCAAAATAAATTGTCCTCAAGTCTTGGATCGGGTGAGGAAAGCTCTCATTTTTGGTGCGTCGGCCATCATCATCCTTTCTCTCAACCCGAAGCTGATGTCGGAACTGGACGTTTCCCAGCTTTTCTCGCAGCCGGTGATTCTGGTGGAAGAAGTGGAGAATGTCACCGCATTCCTTTCTCTGCTTGCCAGTAAAATGAGGCTGAGGGCGAAGGTCATGATCAGTTCCTCCAAGCAGGATAGCGTGCGTCTCCCCACTCTGACCCTGTGGGCCACCTGTGGGCGCAGCACTGGCAGGAGCTACAGCGAGTGGGACGGAGTCGTCTGCCTGGAGGACAACATCAAGTTCCAGAGCGGTAAGGTGGATCCTGGAAGCTTCTGGAATGTCTTCTACGAGTGCATGTTCTTGCTCTTCCTCCTGATGATCATCAAGACTAGGTGGGCCAGGGACCTCGGTGGAGCAGACCCTGAATTTGAGACATCTCTGCGCGATCTTGCCATCCAAGCTCTGTCTGTGATGCAGATTCACCGCTACCAGGATCGGCAAGGCTGTGGAGAGGACACGTGTGCAATATGCCTGGACCAGTTCTTCCAAAAGCAGAAGCTGCGAGTTCTGCCTTGCCGCCACCTCTTCCACACCAAGTGTGTGGACCGTTGGCTTATCCAGATGCGCACATGCCCCCTGTGCAAACTGAACATCATCGATGAGATGTGCAAGAACATGTAGAGTCAGGCAGGAATAGACATCCGAACATCAGCTGGTGCTAGCCTGTGCTCTTGGAGTTTGCAGTGTCTTCAGAACCAATCTTCTCCTCTTCCAAAGGTTGTTTCGTGTGAATGACAGAAAGCATGGTAGCAGAGTATTTGATGATGTCACACCCTCTAAGCAGCATTTGCCAATCTTCTTAGAACTGTAACATAATTTGGATACCTCTCTGAGTGTTGTTGACTTCTCCTTTATCTGCTTGTATAGTTTGATAAATGCTTTTGGATTTACTACCAGTTTCAAGAGTCACTTGAGCTGCCGGAGGATGGATTTTGTCTACTGTGGAGCAGTGAGCTGGTGGTTTTAAGGGGGAAAACAGTTTAATTTGTTTCAGGTAACATGGCAATTAGGTAGGTGGGTACTAAGGTAGGAACTTTTTTTTCCTTTCAATATTCCCTTTTTTGTTCAAAGAAAGGTACCATTTCATAGACACATTTAATATACAAAACCCCAATGTTTTGTACAATAGGAAAACAGTGTTTCATACATGTAAAACTTAAGTGAAGTTATTATCAATTCTATTGAAGGATTTACATATTTCAGGTGAGGACTATTTGTGTGTGTGTGTGAGTGAGTGTGTGTGTGTGTGTGTGTGTGTGTGAGTGAGTGAGTGAGTGTGTGTGTGTGTATGTGTGTGTGTGTGTGTGCATGCATGCGTGCATGTGTGTGTGTTTCAGCAGCAAAAAAGAGTAATGTAGGGATGGCGGGAAAATTTAGGGCCAGTCGGATGATCAAAAACAAACCTATATATTTGTGTGCCTGATCATGTTACTTCTAGGAGAGGGAAAATCAGTTTCTCTCCATTTAGATTTTTGACAGTGTGTGCCTTGCTGTTTTCCACTGTATCCTCAACCAAATGGAGTCAATAAGGTGTGGAGTTGACAGTGCAGTTGAAGTGATGTTATGCCTATGCAGAAAGTCAGTAAGTATATCACTGTACAAGAGTGCAGTTAGATCTCTCACCAATACTACATCAGTACATCTTTGAAGTGGGATGGTTTCACCTTTGCCTTGTTTGCAAATGAAGACCTGAATATCCATGACCTTTGGCCTTTGTAGGCTGGTTTGAGGGAAGCAAATAAGAAAAGGATTAAGCATGTGCAGGAAATGGTGTGATTATGTTGGTCATCCAAGTTCTGACAAACAGTCTTCATTTTCCTCATGAAGGTGCGACACCTTATTCACTGTGAGATGTGCAGATCTGAAAGTATGTTGTTTTTGTTGGGAAAAGATTAGTCAATAATGTGGTTTCTTGCACAATGGACATGTGATGCCGATTACTATCTTATCATAAAAACTTCATCTAAGGAAATGTAGTTAGAATCTTCCACTCATGAAAAAACAAAAACCCCTTGCTTTTTCACCTGTGATGAAATGCAATCAACATAGAACACAAACCTATCAGAGCCCTATGTACGCTCTGCCACACAGTCCCCTCCGAGACCGCGCACAGCATGCAAGACGTCCCACGTACTGAAGGCCTTTTCTTCTGATGGCCTTGCTGTGTGGGACTCTCTTCCGGACTCCTTGAGATAGTGCTCTTCTCCAAGTGTCTTCACAAGAAAACTGAAGTCATACCTATATGAACCAGCAACTTTGTAATTTTTTTTCCATCTGTCTGCTATGAGCAATCTCTTCAGATCATCACAATTATAAGCAGTGATATTGATGATGAATATGATAATATGTAAAAGCTTATCATTGCTTTGTTGTGAAGGTCAAACAGTGATACAAAATCTTATCAACTCGTGTTATATTTCCGCACATTGTATCACCATTGCCTGCAACATTTGTAGTTGTAGAAGACTGAACAACATGGTTTACTTTATTACACTTGTGCTCATGATCCATTTACCAGCACCTTTGATTTAATCTCTGACTTGTTTGTGTGTGGGTTTGTTACTTTTTTTTCTGCCCTTGGTGGTGTGTGAGTAATACAGCAAATTTGTGTTCATCATGGGAGTTCACCTTGGTGGTTTTATTTTACAATGATTGAGGATGAGGTGAAGCAATTTTCTCATGAGCACCATTGAAACTCAACGAAGGAACAGCAAAGGATATGTATACATAACTTACATTGCCAGCCCTACCTCTCATATTTATTTGTCCAGTCTAGCTGCATAGACAGCATGTCTTGAAGTACCCATCCTTCATGCTCACTTGGAGTGAATTCACTGTTGTGGCTGTTGAATACCAGGATATGTTTGTTCTGATAAGTGTGTGCTGCAATTGTTTAAGAGGTAACTGCCATTATCAGATTGTATGTATGATGTATTAAGGTCATGTACAAGTAAAGTTTGATCACTTTTATTTATATGTTACTGTGCATGTATGACGAGATTCACCCTGTTGAGTGTGGAGCGGATGTGCTAGCTTCACTGTTCAGTCATCAGATTGCATGTATTGAAAGTTTTTGTGATAAGTTTTTTCATTTTCAATTGAAGCTGCCTGCATTTTGACAACAGTGTTTTGAAAAGTCATGGTCTAACGTGTGATATTGTGGGATTTTGTACACATACCTTTGAGATATTAATGAATGATGTGATATGTGAATTTTTGTTCATTTTCTGCAGTTGTAGGTCTGCCCAATGTGATAGAGTTGAATGTGATTTTCATTTGTTATGTTCAGACCCTGTAGTATCATTTCTGTCATTCATGATGAATGACAGTTGCGTGCAATGAAGGATTTGAATCAGTTTGAGATGGAAATGCCTTGTTCACTCTCAGATTGGAAAGTGTTGCATATACTTTGAGCAATGAGCAGACTGTATGTTTATCAGAATAAACAGTACAGTAACACATCTCGCCTCTCCTTGCTGATACAAGTAATAATTAGATTTGTATATTTCACAAACACATAAACAGTTGCGGAAGTGGTGTTTTGTTGTTTTTGTTGTTGTTGTTGTGTGTGTGTATGTGTGTGTGCTCGTGTGCATGTGATTGTGTGTGTGTGTGCGTGTGTGTGCATGTGTATGCATGTGTGTGTGTATGTGCGTGCATGCATGCGTGTGTGTTTGTGTTTGTGTGTGTGTGCATGTGTGTGTGCATGCATGCATGTGTGCGTGTGTGTGCGCATGTGTGTGTTTGTGTGTGTGTGTGTGTGTGTGTATGTGCGTGCATGCGTGCGTGTGTGTGTGTGTGTTTGTGTTTAAAATGCAGTATACCCTTTGATACTAATAGTGACTGTGAATGACAACCCTGTAAACTGTATCAAAGCAAATTATGAAATCCATCCATTCTTGTCATCATGTACTGCCATAGCACATGTGTAAGGATCTGGAATATTTTGTGTCAACATTCACTCTATAACAAAATATTTCTGCTCATCAGGATGAATGTGCTTTCCAGTTTTGTTGAAAATTCGTCACGTTGAACTCTAAGTAAGGAAAGCATTAACTCTTCAGGGCCTGTAAGTCATTCACATGTTTCATTCCCCAGTCCTGTAAGGATTATGCAATTTGTAGGAAACATCAGTCAAGTAACAGCCATGTGGGAGGGGTGGCTATGGGCGGTACAGGATTGAGTAGGGTGGGTGGTAATGGGCGGTACAGGATTGAGTAGGGTGGGTGGTAATGGGCGGTACAGGATTGAGCAGGGTGGGCAGTAATGGGCAGTACAGGATTGAGCAGGGTGGGCAGTAATGGGCAGTACAGGATTGAGCAGGGTGGGCGGTAATGGGCGATACAGGATTGAGCAGGATGGGTGATAATGGGTGAAACAGGATTGAGCAGGGTGGGCTGTAATGGGGAGTACAGGGTTGAGCAGGGTGGGCGGTAATGGGTGGAACAGGATTGTGCAGGGTGGGTGGTAATGGGTGGAACAGGATTGAGCAGGGTGGGCAGTAATGGGCAGTACAGGATTGAGCAGGGTGGGCGGTAATGGGTGGTACAGGGTTGAGCAAGGTGGGCGGTAATGGGTGGAACAGGATTGAGCAGGGTGGGCGGTAATGGGTGGGACAGGATTGAGCAGGGTGGGCGGTAATGGGTGGTACAGGGTTGAGCAGGGTGGGCGGTAATGGGTGGAACAGGATTGAGCAGGGTGGGCGGTAATGGGTGGAACAGGATTGAGCAGGGTGGGCGGTAATGGGTGGAACAGGATTGAGCAGGGTGGGCGGTAATGGGTGGTACAGGATCTTAAGAGTTAAGATACTAGATCTAAAGAGTAGAGGTGATGAGCCGGTGTCAGACTGCCTTAGGCTAAGCTAGGGAAAAAGAAAACAGAAAAAAGTGACCAGAGTCTGACCAATTGTATTCTCTCTCGAGAAATGAAGGCCCTGAAGAGGGCCGTTTGCAGAGTAGGCATAGGCGAGCTTTCGGAGGGGATACTCCTTCAGGCCAAGTGGTAAGGGGCTGGCAGGGGTAGGCTTTAAATAGAGGACTATCAGGTCCGGCAGAGGCTTGTGCAATGCAAGCCATCTAAATCTAGATCTGAAGAGAAAGTTTAGACAGTAAACATTTCTCCAGAGTGTACTTTTGTTGTTATTTGCTTGCTTATTTGATTTAATAATTTTCATTTACAAGTACAGTTTGTCTGGAGTGGACAAAACCTTTTCCATTGTGTCAATCATTTCTTTGCTCCTAAAATAGTACAGGGTAATAGTAGTGATTTCATGCAGTGACCATCACCTATATCTGGATTATAAACTACTTCAGGAAATTTCATTGCCCAGATTTTGTTTGTTTGCAAAAATGCACTTTGCAGGGGGAAATTAGAATTTTTCCCCCCTCTCTCTTGAATTTGGATATTTTCTCCTCACATTGAACTTGAAGCCATTAATATCTTATTCCCGTGGTATTTGAACAAAGTTTTCCCACCCATCGTTCTATCAGGTTATGAATTTGCATTCAGATGAAACACAAGTGAAGTGTGTGTGTGTGTGTGTGTGTGTGTGTGTGTCTGTGTGTGCATGTGTGTATGTGTGCTTGTGTGTGAGTGTGTGCATGTGTGTGTGTGTGTGAGTGTGTGTGTGTGTATGTGTGTGTGTGAGTGTGTGTGTGTGTGAGTGTGTGTCTGTGTGTGCATGTGTGTGCTTGTGTGTGAGTGTGTGTGTGTGTGTGTCTGTGTGTGCATGTGTGTGTGTGTGTGAGTGTGTGTGTGTGCATGTGTGTGTGTGCATGTGTGTGTGTGTGTGTGTGAGTGTGTGCATGCATGTTTTTTGTTTCATGTGTGTGAATCTTAAAAAAAATCCCCCCCCCCTCTGTGACCACAGCAGGAGACATACCAGTGGTGAAGCCCAATTTGAATGTGTTGTTTCTCAAGTGGTGTTGACAGTTGGAGACTTGGAGCTTGTCATGCATCAACAAATGAATATAAATATGAATACTTGTATATATGCAGGAACATGTCCTCTGCCTGACAGCAAAACAGGTCTTTGCCCAGCTCTGTGCCCGAGGATTTCTTACAGACAGGGAAGACGCATGCCTCTCCGTGACTTTAGTGCAAGCTTTGTTGAAGTCACTGTGGTCTTCTTCAGAATTATCGTTTCTGAGGGTGAGCTGGTGCAACACCACCATTTTTTCTCCCACAATCCCCCTACAGAGTGTCACAGCGGATGAGTGACTATTCTCAACAGGGGGGGGGGGGGGGGCTACTATCTTAATGGTTTCACACTAATGCACAGCGTGCATTGGTTTCTTTTGCTGGCTGATGTCCAAGGGACTGTGATAGAAGTTTGGATGCAAGTTTTAAATGAAGCATGGAACTCACAGCAATACTATGATGGTTTTACCTTCTTTCATATCTCATCAGTTGCCCCCATAGTACAGCGATTTCCTCAAACCCCCTTTTTTCTGTACACTTCGTTTAAAAAGTGGATCATTAGAAAATAATGAGAAGTGCATTGTGTGGTAATTTTCAGTATGCACATATCTGTTCATTGCAAACAATTAACATTTGAATGCTACTTGGGTTCTCTGGTTTATTTAATATAGTTCTTATGCTAAGCCACCCCACCACCCACCCCCACCACCCACCCCCACCCCCCCAAAAAAAAAGAAAAAAAAGAGTGACATTTGTGAGCATCCAAGAGAAAACAAGATTTATCTTGGTTAAAAATTATAAAAAAATTCTCAACCAGAAATTTGTTTTTCATTTTATATACAAGTGTCCAAGAAATTCTCATATCTATCGCACATGATTAATATTTAACGTAAAGCTATAGAAATACACTTGTGACATAACTACCAGGCAAAGTTGCTGTGCTTTTTCTCTAAAACTGTTCCAGTAACTTTAGCCTCATTTTAACTTGGGTGCTCACACTTTATCTGGTGGCCTGTGAAATGGTTTCCCTTGTTTCAGTAGATGTTATTATCAACATTATCAGGAATAACAAACACGCGTTGATTCCACCTTTGCTACAACTCCATGAATTACTCGTTATGTAACCCCTTTCCATTCCTTATCCCACTCAACTTCTGTGGTTTCTGGTCATTTTCTGTGTGAATGATCAGATTGGAATAAAACTGTTTGAACCACATGCAGCGGGTCCTTGTTGTAATTTCAACTCTTCATAAAGTTAAGTAGATTACATATCAATAGTTAAAGGCGTTGAGGAAACTCCTTTTATGAAGATTTTTTCTTTTGTTGGCACATCATAGACATTCAACCAACACTGACGCTGTCGCAAAGGCGCATCATAGATGTTCGCCTTCTACATGTATGCATACTCATTCACACACACGTAGGGTTACAACACAAAGATTTCTTTTCTAACTGCAAACTGGAATCCTGGATAGACAGACATCAATGATCCAGTGTGCACAAGAGGTCTAATGTGATGAACTGAATGAATGAATGTAGCTTGACAGCCTTTCAGCCTGAAAAGGCTGTGTAAGATCAACAAAAGGTGCCAAAATACCTTTCAAAAGGGGTTCCATAAATTCAAAAGGCAGTGAGTAGCATTTTCTTTCTGAGGCGAATGTTTAGCAATGGTACTTGGTAGTCATCAACTCTTATGACAAGTCGGAATAAAAAACTGAACATTAAAAGTTGTGAAAGTATACTTTCAGTTTCAATTTTACGTGTAAAAAGACAAATAAAAACACACATTTTTGGCTAAAGTCTTTTGCAAGCACACAAGTAAAATTTACAGATGGGCATAGGAGTGAATTTAGAATGTATTTCAATTTATTTTAATCACCTGTGCCCAACAGTAAATATTACTTGTGCACCTACAGAAGTTTTTTTAAAGCTGAAAATGTGTGCTTTTTATCCTTATTTGTCTTAGGAATACAGCAACTTTTACAGTACATGTGTTGCCTTGGTTGTGCTGACTCTGTATGAAGGTGACTGGCAGTTTTTGGTTTAGGATTTTATGTGTAACAGAGTAACATATGACTGGAGCCACATGAGCTGGAACCCCTGGTTGTAGTGGTTTCTGGCCCTTCTCCAGTAGCTCATCCAGGGGCATACAATAAGGTATGATGTTTTATTGGACAGTTTCCAAAAGCAAAGCATTTTTTCATTATCAATATTTAATTCAAACATGATGAAATGGCTTTTACTGAATGGAAATTATGCTCATTTCCCTTCAGAATAACTTCAGGTCATTATTGAAAGGTCAAGATTGACAGCAAAATTGAACCAATCACAAAAAGAAATAAAATGTTCATGCTCACTTGCAGGTCAGTCTGAAACAGGATATCTTAACTCAGCTTCCTGAGACATGCTTCTGCGACTGAACATTTCAACATCCTACAAATGATTCAAGGAGTGAGCATTGGGTCAATGTCTAGCAAAAGTAATGGTGACTACAGAAACTCCCCTTCCCTTCTGTCTAAAATATAGACATCACCAGTTCCTGGCACACACACACACACACACACACACACACACACGCACACACTGAGAGAGACAGAGGGAGGGAGGGAGGGAGGGAGGGAGGGAGGGAGGGAGGGAGGGAGGGGGGGAGGGAGGGAGGGGAGGGGAGGGGGAGAGAGAGAGAGAGAGAGAGAGAGAGAGAGAGAGAGATGAGGGGAGAATATCACAAAAAAATTCAACCTGTTCACATACTGCTGCATAACACAGCATCTCCTTACACAGACACATCCACACATAATGAGCATTGCATGGGAAAACACAATGCCAATATTGGACTTCTTTCAAATTAATCTATTGATATATATTAACAATCCTTTCCAAACATTATCAAAATAAACATTTGTCAGCTTGGATCACTCCAAAATATGATATAAAAAAAATAAAAATCTATCACACAATGAAAACAAATTGTAATAATAAAAACACACTATTTGAGCTAATTAATTTCTACATGAGTCATTCAACTGAAGAAAACACACACTTCCTCGGACAGCAATGTGATAACATGGGATTGAAATAAGGACTGGACTGATCATGGCACCACTTTCATTTCCGACACTTCACTTGTAGATTCCCTGGTTTACTGTTTAGTAGACTGAAGTGGTTCCAACAGTCTTATCACATGTGCTTTATCACCACTGAAATGAACTGCCACACAATGCAGCTCAATGCTGCGAGGATCTGGACTCCCTCCATACACACTGCGCTGCTTATAGCATATATGCTACAAAGTTCCCACATGTTTTCATTCTGACACTCTCCAAAAGTCAAGGATTTTGATGCTCCTGTCCAGAGCGACAAAAATGTGGCAGGCGTCCATGGCAACAGAGTACACAGGGCTGCTCTGCCCTCTTGGACCATTGTAGTATGACTGCACTGGTCTGGTGCTGCGTTTGTCCCAGAGTCGCACCACGCCGAACCGTGCTCCCCCCGTCAGCATGGCATTGCCTTGGTCAGTGTCCATGCTGAAAAGGGCCTGGTCGTCAGGGTCTTCCCACTTCCTTATGCAGTGAGGGGAGGCACGCAGGTCCCAGAGCTTGAGGTAGGTGTCATAGCCACAGGTCAGCAGACAGTCAGGAGTGGCGAAGCGGATGGCCAGCACCCCAGCTCCCACCTGGCTCGCAGTGTCCAGCGACAGCACCTCTTGCCCTGTCATGCAGTCCCACAGCACCAGGGGGCTGCAGTTGGGGAGGCAACCTGCTGACCCTGTGGCATACTGAGACCTACTTGGGCTGGCAGCGATGGACCAGATCCGCTCCCCCACAGAGAGGCAGGCAGTAGAGTTGGGGTTTCCCGCCTCTCTGTCCAGGTTTCGCAGTGGAGAGATCAGGACGTTACCATCTCGAGACCCAGAGAGAATGTAGCCATTTAAAATGTCCACACAGTGTACCTCTCCTTGGTGGTACAATGTGTACCTGCTGATCTGCTCTTCTGTGCCCCTTTCCCACGCACACACCTCACCCTTGGAATTTCCAGCCACGATCACGTTGTCCTTGCAGATGAAATGTGTGATGTCGTGACAGGGTCCCCTCCTGCCCCCACCTCTGGACCGACGGCTCCTCCTTGATGGTTCTGGCTGGTCTGGATGGATTTGGAGATCGTTTGACGCTCTTTCTGTCCAGGAGCCGTTCCTGGCGATGTCGTAGCATTTGATCCGGTGCTCCTGCGACACCCAAAGCTGGGAACCGCTGAGCTGCAAGCACGGGAGCAGTTTGACGTGGTGGTGAGCTAACGTGGAACGCTTGCATCGGCCAGACTTCCAGTTGAGTGAAACTTTGAACTTCAATTTGGGTGAGATGCTGCCACTGTGGTCAGGATTCAACTTGCCGTGAGGATCGACGACGAAAGTCTGATTGAGCAGGCCTATCCATACTGCGTCCGACGATGCCAGAATGTTGAAGCGACGACATACTTGGCAGACCTTGGCAAGCTCTGAGGGAGGCAGGAAGGAGAATATGATATAGAATATGTCGTCTGGCAGTCCCATCAAATCGACGGAGCCGTCCTCCACTGGCTCCAGCTGGAGTCGCGCCATTTCTTCCGAGTTAACCTCCGGGCCCTTCATTTTGGATCGTTAGATCTGTCAAATGTTAGCATGTACAATCAGACCGCATGCTTTTATACTGTGAGTCCCGAAAGTGTCGCAACATACTATTCAGGACGGCACTGAAGGTCTATTCTCATATTATTACGTCTTCAGTTTCATCTGTTGCGAAACACCACCAGCCATCTTGGAATGGAACGAAGGGACGTTACTCCAGTGCGGAAAGGTAGAGTGACCTCCCGCGCCTCGTTTTCAGCTTCGAATGAACACCATACAACAATAGAATAGAATAGAATTCTTCGGCTTGCTTAGGCGTCCAGGGCCTATCGCCGATTCTGGTAGTTCTCTGGCTGTATTTTTATTGTTCTTATGGATAAAGAAAAAATTAGAGAGAAAAAAAGGCCTAATTGCTGTGCATCATCTGCGCCAGTGGTTCCTCCAGCTTGAACATATAATGATATATCCTTGTAGATGCTTGTCCACTCTGTTCTTGAACGAGTTCAGGCTCGGTGCCTCAACTACGCTGTTCGGGAGGCTGTTCCACATGTTGATAACTCGCTGGGTGAAGAAATGCTGTCGTAAAGCCGTATTGCATCGGTTTTTCTTGAGCTTGTAGGCGTGACCTCTTGTTACAGTTACCATTTTGCTAGTGTTAAATACCAGTACATGCTTCATGCACATTAATCCAAAAAGATATGTTTAAAAGATTAAAATGTATGAGAATAAGACGGATGCTAAATATTGGATACACATCTATCAGCTCTGGTACATTTTTGCACAACCAGTGTCCAAAAACACGAACAACTCTCCATATGCTTATCGCTAAATTGGTCGAAGTCGGATACATTTGGGGACACTGTACCCGGGGTACTTTGTCCCGGGGGACAGAGGGTTTGTCGCGAAATATTCTGCACCCCAGTCAAAGATTATAGGTTACCCTATAATCTTACAGCCCCGGTTTCAAATCTCGGCCTTACAGTCACGTGACTCGCACGCCCGGGGAGTTATGCTAAGATCCGGCCGCGTTAATGTATATCTGCGTTTTGTGACAAACGTCCATTCTAGTAAACTAGAGATTTCGCCTACCGGCTAACGGCGGTACTGTACTCCATGCACCTTAACGGTCCGCGTGATTCGGGTGTAATCTTAATAAGCTAAACGACGTTTATAAATGTCCGGTTTTCTGATATTAAAATTGAGAGATAATAGAAACTGCTGCTTGTTGGCAGTCTCGTTCTCGTTCAAATGCCGAGATTTTATACAGGGGTGCAGTTGCACCGGTGACAGAGTACCTTGGGTACAGTGTCCTCGAATGTATCCGACTTCGACCATTTTAGCGAAACGCTCGTGTGATCCCGTTTTGCATACGAGTGCATTGTGTTAACGTCAGGGCTTAAGCCTTAATTTGGCTGGTAAACCGCCCATATGTTATCGGAGGAAACGTCTGATCGCGGTCAAGATTGCACATCAGTAACACATGTGACACTAGTACAAATAGGCCTAACTAATAACGTTTGCATAATTGTGCTCAGCTTTATGTAGTGGAAAGTGGAGTAGCTTGACGAGATTTTAAAATCTCCTGACCTGAAGACAAGAACTTCGATCATAATATAAGAAGCGAGCACGGCCTGTCTTCAAGTATTTCCGCCAAGTCTGGGGGGAGGGGAGGGAGGGGGCACACCTGAGTGCCAGTCAGTTGTCAAAAGTGACCAGGCACACTAAGTGGTGATCTGCCTTGCCAAATAATGTTATATAATTTGGAATATATATAAACTGAAAACTTAATCTTCAGCACCTAGCTCGAAGCAAACCCAGTTGTCGCGTGTGAGACAATGTGAAGACATCAATGGCTAACCAGGAGCACATCCGTCCAGTTCACAACAATTTGTAGGCTGCAGCTTTGAAATAACCTTGTTGGCCCGAAGTGTCTCAATATTCTGAATTCTGGCAGTCCTTCTATGAAAGTTTTGGTAGCAGCAAAGATGGGAAATTTAAAAATAAAGTTCAGAGAAAATGTGGAAGCAAAGATAATGATGCTTTTGTTTGTCCAGTCTTTGACTTGATGCACCATGTCAGTACTGCGATTAATCACTGACATCAAGTTTGATGGAAGTTTCCTCCCCCATGAATTTCTTTTTCCTTTCCAGCAGGTGTCAAGCCATGTACAAGAATCTGCTGACCAATGTTCACGTAGACATAGCTCCTCCTGGTGATAGTGTTACTCTAGTCAAGGGAAACTACTCCTATTTTCACTACCTCTGTGATGGACTTGATGACAGGGTAAGCTGGGTGTACCCTGACAAATTATTAAAAATAAATGCATAATCTAGCACTTATAATATAATTTTAAAGTATTTTTGATAATAGTCCAGAGAGCTTGAAAAAAACCTGTTAATGTTCATTACCATTCACAGATGTGCATGTAATTTTCCTCTCTATGGCAAAGGATGTTTATATGTCATAAATGTTGATTGAAAGAAAATGCCTAGCAAGGTGCTTCTTGTCTCAGAAAAGATGTGTGCTTGCAAAGGTCAGTGTGTTGGCACTGATGCTTATGTCATTCTCTCACAAAAATGTATCACTATGCATCACATCCATACACTATAGGGCTGCCTGATTCCTGGCTGAGTCCAAAACCATATTTGCTCCCAAAGAGAAAAACAATGTGGTACTGGTAGGCAGGGGGAAAAGGTAGTAAGCAGAATATCAGTGGTGTTGGAATGGATGTGCAGCTACACTTTCTTCCTCTCTGTTGCAACCTCCCTTCTGAGCTGGGAGTTGTTTGGAAGCTGATTCAGAGTGATATAACACTAGAGAGGCAGGGATGCTATTCGCCCTGTGGGTGGATAGGTGGAATAGAATTAATATGATTTGGGCAGCAGTGACCTTGTATAGCCTGCGAAGGTTGCCAGGCCTTAAATCCTCCTCCCTCCCTCCCCCCCTCCCTCTCTCCCTCCCTCCCATTGCAGCCCTCCCTCTCACCCATACCCCTGTATGCATTCATAAGAGGCGAATAATTAGGGACACCGTGACTTGATTAGCGTTTACTCCAAACTGTTCAATAGATTTTCGTGCTTAATAGCCTCACATAGCCTACAGAGGCTGAGAGGCAGTAAAACACCAACCAACCCTCTCATCCATCTTTCCCATCTTTCTCCATCAATCACTCATTCCCTCTCTCCCACCATCTGTCCATCTATCTATCCCTCCTTCCCTCAAGTCTGTGTAGATTAAATTGCAAGCTGGGAAAATGGCATTTAGCAAAAGGCCGAGGGGATTAAGTGCTCTGCTTCAGTCCCTGCTCAAGGTGACTTGACTGTATCATCCATGGTTGAAAACACCATTTTCAACACAGGGTTGGGGCTGTGGCTACCGCACCGTGCAGACGCTGTGTGATTGGGCCAGGAGGCAGAGGGAGAGGTCGGGAAAGCAGGCGGTGGATGTTCCATCCATTCCGCAAGTCCAGCAGCGTCTGGTGGACTGCAAGGACAAGGAGAACCAGACCTTTGTCGGGTCCCGAGACTGGATCGGCACTGTGGAGGGAATGGTGATGCTGGACTCCTTGTATGATGTGAGGGCCTTGCTACTCTCATTTGGATGTGTGGTTGGCTGTTGGGTCATGAGAGAAATTATGAGATAATGCTGAGATACTCATCATCTGGAAAGAGGAGTGTGGGGAAAGGGAGTGGAGGGAGAGAAGGGGGGGGGGGGTGAGTTGGTAATAGTGGTGATGGAGGTGATGGTTGTTGTAATGGGTGGTGGTGGTGGTGGTGGTTGTGATTGAGAAGGAGGTGGAAGGGATGATGGTGGTAATGTTGTTTGTGATGGTGATAATGGTGGTGGTGGCAGTAGTGGTGAAGGAGGAGGTGGTGTTGATGCCGGAGGAGGAGGAGGAGGATATAAAAAATTCCAAAATGTGCATATGCATGTGTATACTTTTTCAGGTTCCATGCAAGATCATCACACTCAACAAAGGATCAGAGCTGGCTGATGTTTTGCCAGAACTTGCTGAACATTTTGAGAAATTTGGATCTCCTGTCATGATGGGCAAGTACCACAGAATCATCATCTTTCGTACCTTTTTCTTCCTAGAATGTCATTATGACGGATGGATGGATGAAGTTTTATGGCCTATCAGCCTTTGAAGGCTATGAATGGCCATTGAGCATGAAAAACACTTGATGTGTGATATGCATAAGGACAACAAGAAGAGCCACAAATCAACCCGTTTGACATGTAAAAGGGTGAAGAACTTTCTCCCAGAGATTTTTACAAGCGGACAGTCTTTGTTTAATTTACTCACAGTGAACATAGAACCACAACCCAATACGGGAGGGGAGCAAGAGGGTGGGTTGGAGGTCACGATGGGCAAGATGAGTCTGTGTGTGTGTGTGTATGTATGTGTGTGTGTGTGTGTGTGTATGAGAGAGAGAGAGAGAGAGAGAGAGAGAGAGAGAGAGAGAGAGAGAGAGAGAGAGAGAGAGAGAGAGAGAGAGAGTGAGTGTGTGTTTATGCATGGGTGAGGGAGAAGAAGCCCATGCAGGGGTTGTGGAGAGAGACATGCACAATTGAGCTACTATATACAGTATCTAAAGAGTTCAGCGGGACACACAGATCAAAGTGCCTGCTCTAGCGGCCGGGACAGCTATGATTCTATTCCTCTCTGCAAGCAGCAGAGACTGACATTCTGCAGATGTGTTTGTCTTTAGGAATCATACAAACAAACTTTTGTTGCTGCTGTGTCCGCTCCTCACAGGGAGGAGACAGGAAAATGTTTGGCAAAACACTCTCCGCGTCCGCGATTTGCAGGTGCCCACTGCCCACAGGTTATTTTGAGAATCAAATCGATCCGTGCCAAGAGGCCATGTCCGGACATGACAGGTGACCGCTCATTGGAGGTCCACTTGTCACAGGGACTACTGTAACGACACCACTCATTATGGAATATTAGCATTTTTCAATTTGCATGTTTTTGTCATTCTGTTGTGATTTCATGGTGTCTGTTAATTAACCACATATAAATGAGGGACTAATTTGAGTCTGATTTAATTAAATGTTGAAATGGGAGACTGTCGGGGGTAGCGTGCCCCTCTCGTTAGCTGTAAAGCCCCCTGGCTTCAAGGTTCTCAGGGCCCCCTCCAGTGGCTTAGCCAGGGGTGCTGGCCCCAGATGGAAAGGAAAGGATGGAGTCGAATGGCCAATCAGCCTTTATAGGCTATGCAAGACCATTGATCATGGAATCAACACAGCTTTCCAGAGTGAGTGCAAGGCAAGTCACAATGTCCCGATTTATTCGCCTCATATGAATCAGGTAGGGGGATGCGGTGGGTCTATTCTGACCTCCGACCCACAGAGAGAGGGCAGCACCAAGCAGCCAAATAGGTCTCCAGGGTGAATGGGGTCAGGTTCAGATGAATGGAGTTTTACAGCCCATCAGCCTTTGTAGGCTAGGCTGTGTAAGGCCATTAAGCATGAAAATCACTAGAATAGTTTGGAGTAAGCGAAAATCAAGTCACGATGTTCTTTTTATTTGCCTCTTACAAATTGCGTAGGGAGACGCGGTGGGTCTATTCTGACCCCCAACCCCCAGGGGGATCAGGGTCAGATCATTTAGACCCATGTGTTCAGCCGACACTGGAGGATCAGACTCAACCCACGCACAACAACAAACGCGATATAATGTATGTATTTAATACTGATATACTGTAAAATGTTCACGCAGGATCTATACTAAGGGTATTTTGATAGGCCTGTGCAGCATGAAAAATGCAATGCCTTCCATGTTTGACTTTGATTTTCAGGAGGAATCACAGACAACGCCTCCAAGGGCATTGTGGGAGTCTGCCTGCAGCCCCCCTCCCTGCTGGTGGTGGTGAGTGTTACCACAGCTACCAGTGTGATGATGTAACACACAAGCAGATGGGCCACACTAATGGACTCGTCTGAGTAGAGGGGTGTGGGAAAGACAGCAAAGATGACCTAACACACAAGCAGGCGGGCCACACTAATGGACTCGTCTGAGTAGAGGGGTGCGGGAAATACAGCAAAGATGACCTAACACACAAGCAGATGGGCCACACTAATGGACTCGTCTGAGTAGAGGGGTGCAGGAAAGACAGATGGGCCACACTAATGGACTCGTCTGAGTAGAGGGGTGCGGGAAAGACAGCAAAGATGACCTAACACACAAGCAGATGGACCACACTAATGGACTCGTCTGAGTAGAGGGGTGCGGGAAAGACAGCAAAGATGATGTAACACACAAGCAGATGGGCCACACTAATGGACTCGTCTGAGTAGAGGGGTGCAGGAAAGACAGATGGGCCACACTAATGGACTCGTCTGAGTAGAGGGGTGCAGGAAAGACAGATGGGCCACAGCATGCGTTTTTTACATATACATCTTCAAGCATAAGCACCCATGTAGAAATGCAGCTAGTCAGATGCTGTGGCCCGACAGCTTGTGTGTTACGTCGTTTTGCAGTCATTCCCACACCCCTCTCTTTGGATGAATCCACTTGTGTGGCCTGCTGTGGAAGTCTAACTGAAACTTGTGGTGTTGGTTATGGTCCTATGTCAATATTGCTGTCTTGACTTTGGAGTGTTGTTGGTGGACTCACATTCTTTGATGCTTTCCTGCATTGGTTGATTGACAAAGGTGACAATTGAGTCCTGCATTGGCAGAAAGTTTTTCATTCTCATAGACATGTTTGCATTTCATCTGTCATATACTCTATATACTCATGGAAGTCAGTCTGAGATTCATGCATAGATAAGTAGAGACTGTCTGCAAAAAATGTTAATAGTACATGTAATTACTCTTTAGTATTCCACTGAATAATATATTACTAGTACACATTTAAATATGAACTATTATGAAATATGTATTATCATTTGCCTGATAATTGTACCTGCTTCATGTCTTTGCATAGTTACAAGGGAGGCAACTCCTACTCTGGCATGTGTGTGGAGGCAGCTGGTTGTGATTGATTGTTTTGGTGACTGACAGTGTGAGAATGCCTGTATTTTTACATAAAGAACTTTTTGTGCTCAGGAATAACAGGTGGCTCGTTGGTCTAGGGGTATGATTCTCGCTTTGGGTGCGAGAGGTCCCGGGTTCAAATCCCGGACGAGCCCTGAACCTTTTTTTTCTGGCAATGGTTCTTTACATCCTATCATAGTTTTGCTGAAGCAGTTTCACACAAAGTATTTACATTCCTGTGAAATTTTGACTGTAAGAAAAAAATCTCTTGAAACCCAGTTTGAAAGAATGTGGACTGCCCTGGAAGACTTGTAGTGCACACATTTGCAGCTTTGGTGTGTAACCAGATCTTTGGTGTAACCCAGAAAGCTGCAACGGCAAAGACACAAACATAACCAATTTCTGATGAGGCCAAAATAAGGGTGTGGTTATGGTAACCCAAACAACCTTTTTTTCTGCCAACACTTCACTTTTTTTTAATCATGCAAAAAAAACACAAAAAAATCAATGGTCAATGATTAACTACCCACTGTCCCATCTTCCCTGCCCTGTGAGCACTCGGGGAAGATTGAAATAAAATATTTTCCATGAAAAAAAAGAAGGTTGGTTTATGTTCAGTGTGGCCTCTTCTAGAAATTAGGGGGGAAAAGGAAAAAAAAATCAGGTCAAGCTACCAACCCCATTTTGGGGGCTATGTTACCTTAACCACAACTTAAAAAGATATATTTTTATACTTGACCTGAAGTTGAAGAGTGCAGCTTGACCACCAGGTCTAGGTTGGGAAGTCTCGGCATGAAAACCCACCATGTCCTTGCAGCGGCCTTTTGGCCGTACTGCCTCTCATGTTGGGACTCAGCAGTCATCAGAAACTGATCTCCACCCGTTCTACTGGCTTTGCAACTCCACCGTCACTCGGCTCTGACGGGAGTCTGCTGCTGCCATCACCGCCATTCCTGAGGAACTCTGATTTACATTGGTGAAAAAATTAAGAAGAAAGAAGGAAAAGGGTCTGAAAGAGGAGGAGTCTTCTTATAGTGGTGGGACTTTGGGTGTTCCAAATAAAAAACAAAAAGTGTATATCAGCTATAAAACAGAACAGGGATCACAAAACAAAAGTCTTTTACTGGAGGTTCTGCTGTACGATCTTCAGAAGTGTGAAGACTACGAGGCAGAAATTTTGGCCACATGTCCCATTCAGAGATTACTCTGGCCCCAAGTAAAGGCCTCCATTCCATGACCCACTGCGACAGCTGGAAACTTCAACAGTACGCTGAAGGAAAAGTTTAGAAGAGTTTGGCTTGAGCAACTGCTGAGTAAGGACTGTGGCTGAAATTTCCATCTTGTAACATCCCCAGTGGAACTCTGGCTGAGTGGTCAGTGCGCTTGACCTGCTGTCGCTTGTGGGTAGCAGGTGGGGCGTTCGAAGCTGCGCGGATTCTACAGTTGCATCCTTGAGCATGGTGCTTTACTCACATTGCTTCTTCCCACCCAGGAGTAAAACAGGTACCTGTGAGGGCTGAGTTGGAGGATTGCGAGAGATAACTTTGGTGCGTTTATCTGCAGCCTGGTTGCATGCTCCCCAGGGAGTTGAGATGATGTTAAAGTGAAACAAAAGACGTAGCCTGATGACCAGGGGGTAATGTGCAGTTTGAGCATCTATCAATGGGTGGAAAGGTTACAAAAGAAAAAAGAGTACCTTTACCTCTAGGATGAAATGGGCCATTGTTCCCAGCTGTTTTTCAGTCTCCCTTTCTTGCTGCAGGACCCCCACGTGTATGAAATGCCAGCCCAGCTGACCATCGGCCATCTGGTGGACATTGGACTGGTCAAGTGGTGCCCATTGGAGTCTTTCAACCAAGACTCCCATTACAATCTTCTCCTCCCTCGTCTGCAGGCATCCTAAGAGAGAGAGAGAGAGAGAGAGAGAGAGAGAGAGAGAGAGAGAGAGAGAGAGACACAGAGAGAGAGGATGGGGAGAGGAGAGAGAGAGAATAAATGTGTGCCCGTTTGTCTCCAAGGACAACTATGTAAATGTGCAATGTAAATGTACGCGTGTATGAAGATATGCATAAGAAGATATGAGAGAGAGAGAGACAGACAAAGAGAGACAGGACAGACACAGAGACACAGACAGACAGACGGAAGGATGGACAGAGTGACAGACATACAGACTGTGTGACAGAGACACAGACACAGAGAATGAGACCACTATGGTAAAAACAATGCAACCAGTGAAAACTGTATAAGAGCACTTAAGTACATGAAGGAAGTGGATGGTAGTAAGAGGAGAATAAACATGAAAACAAGGCTAGCTGTGTGCCATCTTTTCTTCATCCATAATAGATTTGTGTACAATAAGGAGAGTATTTGAACAAAAACGGCCACAAACACAGTGGAACAAATGAAAGTGAAAATAAACAAGAAAACAAAGGCTGTGTGCCAATATTTAATAAAACGATTGTGTACAACAAGACTTCGAATTGGGGGGGGGTGGGGGTGGGGGGTGGGTGGTGGGGGGGTGGGGGGGGGGGGGGGGTGGGGGGGGGGGGGTGGGGGGGGGGGGTGGGGGTTGGGGAAATAGAGAAAAAAATTAATGAAGTGGACTGCAATAATAAACAGAAAAACAAATAGCCATTATATATCTTCATTACACACCTGTGTAACATACATCATTACATGGCAGTCGGCTTGCTAAGCATTAGAAAAATTCTGCATTCCCCTCATTCACATTTTATTAACGTCTCATTTTTACACATATATCCTTATGTGATTTTGTCCAAGTATTACGTACTTACATCACCCATATATTTTAAAAAGCCAACATTTTGTATTTGTATCACCAATAGTAATATACTCTGAGATGAAAATGTTCAGGTTTTTCAGTTTTTTTTTGTCAGTTATCTGGACTTTTCAGAGGGTTCATTTTTTTAAATAGGAGACTGGCTTTCGGAGTATGGAAATGAAGGCCCCCAAAGGCAAGATCTACACAGAGTGATCAACCCAAGAGTGCTTGAGTCAAACCCTGCAGGAGCCAACCCAGCCATTATGTGGACCAAAATGGGGATCCGAAAAAAAAACTGGCGTCCCAACCATTTTGTTGCATGCCTTCCAAAGCAACCTGAAGCTAGATGTTCCCAGTCCACTAATCAGGCTCACAATGCAAGAGCTGAGAAGGAGAATAAGCTGTTGACATTAGAGACTTCCCCCCCCCCCCCACCCCCCCCCCCCCCCTCCCCCCCCCCCCCCCCCCCCCCCCCCACCCCCCCGCCCCCCCCCCCCCCCCCCCCCCCCCCCCCAAAAAAAAAAAAACCAAGTTAGAAGAGAATCCATGGCTTCATGCCAAGTTCTGCAGCCCGAAAAAAAGTTCAGACTTTTTTGGGTTACCCACTTTTCATCCCTGATGCTGCCATAGCCCCAAACGCCTTCTCTTCAGCTAAGTTCCCTGGCTGCTGGGCTTTTGGGGTCTGGCATAGTAACTCAACATGGTTATGCTGTTTTTACCTACAATCATATACATGTACAGCATAAAACAATATGTACAACAGAGACGCTGTATCAACTACTCTTCAAGATACATATGCTGGGGCTAATTCCAATTAAGTTCAGAAAATATATCAACAGCTCAACATTGTAAGGCAGTACAGTAGTCGCCGCTTAAAAAACACGCGGTTAATAAAAACAGCCGTTTTTTAATACAGTTGGTCCGGTCCGGATTTACATCGTTACTAATGGACATGTTCAACACGCAAACGGTTAATAAAAACGCCGCTTATTAAAAACACTTTTGTTCGGTCCCAATGTGTTTTTAATAAGCGGCGACTACTGTAATACTGAAAAAACCCAAACCAGCAGGTGCATCAGCAGAACAACACTGTTGCCAAGCTGACATTGTATAAGCAGTCTCCACCCCAAATGAAAAGAAAAAATCAAATTCAAAATCAAGGAGAAGCAACATCTAACCTTTAGGGGACCGCCAATTTTCATCATTGCTTTACCCCAGAGCCACAAATTTTATTATGTGTGGTCAAATTCGACACCATGTTTATTTAAAAATTCATCATTTATTACCTATTCAAGCTATGAAGTAGATTTTTGGAGGAAGAGTAGAAAAATGGATGGCCTACATGGTGCAATTAATGAAAATGCCATAGAATGTTTTTTTCAGCTGCTAAAAAATCATGGAACACAGACAACAACAAAAAACAAACAAATTCACTGTGTTTTCCTACACTGCTCTACTTATTCAAGATTACAACAGCTTTTGATGAAAATGCAAAAGTGCATAGATAGAGTCTCCAAGTAATGGAGATACATCTGAAAATGTTTTAGGGTAAAACTAAAACAAAACAAAAAATCCTACAATTACTTACGCAAGGGAAGTCAGCCGAGTCATTTTCATCTGAATCGAGCTTCCGCTCCTCTCAATAGATCTACAGGCGACAACACATCGGTCGAAGCACTGTGTTTTCCTACACAGCTCTATTCAAGAATACAACAGCTTTTGATTACTTGGAAATACATCTGAAAATGTTTTAGGGTAAAACAAAACAAAAAATCCTACAATTACTTACGCTAGGGAAGTCAGCCGAGTCATTTTCATTTGAATCAAGCGTCCGCTCCTCTCGAGATCTACAGACCACAACACATCGGGATGATCGGTCGAAGCACGTGCTTGCCCTCTATCTGAGTATCTCCCATCACATCAATGTCAGTAAAGCCTTCGAATTCATATTCTGAGAGTCAGAATTGAAAAATAACTCCACAAGCGTTTCAACTTCTTCGTCAGTCGCCCTACTGGCAAAGAAAAACTTCCGTTTACAAACGACGAAGATGCAACTTCGTGAAAAAATTCACAGAAAATTTGCAGCACGTTCTCTCGCTCGCCAAAATGGCGGATCTCGTTGCCACATGATCACTGCACGAGGCAGTGATATTTATAGAGCCATGTGACGCGAGGGTCGCGTCTGGCAGTTAAACAAAGAGGGTCACTATCGGTCGGCGCACAGATACGCCGACGGCCCTCTAGTGAATGTAGCTGGTGGAGCATGAATGCGCCGACGGCCCTCTAAAGGCTAAATAAAGTTGTCTCCTGAAAACCTGAGCAATGCTGTTTTTGAATTTTCATCTGCCATCACACAAATGCTCCTAGAATCAAAAGGGAAAGTTGACTGTGACAGTTTTGATCACAAAAACACAAAGATCAAGCATGAACAAATGCATCATCTTCAAATGAGTTCAATTTGAAAAAAATGTAGAGTAAATACAATGGCATTTAAACATTCTAATTCGTATAAATTTACCATGCATGTGTCAGAGGCCACCATGACAACAGCAATCTGATGGCAAAAACTGGCTCAATAATCAATGGAGCTTGTGAACCGTTGGAGCAAAAAAAACACAACCAAAAACAACCTGGTCCAACATAGTTTGCAGCTTGTTCACTGGCAGTTTCACTTGGTGTTCAGGTTAGTTTCAAATGAAGCTATTTTGGCTCCCCTGCTCTTTGAGAAACATCCATGGGACAAACTGGAGGACATAAAGTTTGCATTTGATCATTTTCCAGAATTTTTCATAAAACTCAATGGCAGCTTTCTCATTTGACTAGATTAAACAAGACAATTGTAATCGATACAAGCAACCCTGATATAAGATAGTGCAGGGCACACGTAAGTAATCATGTCTGAGACATAAATCATCACTCCTGAAAATAACGAGAGATGTAATTATATTCGCTGTTTGTATATGGTATTCAATACACTACATGTAGATATCAAACATCTACAATGTTGTAACTGTATACACTTGCATGTTCTTCCTCTCAGGGGTATCATGTTGGGATGAAAGATTCGAAAATCATAGTCTCCAGGTTAATCGATAACAATGACAACACAACCATTCAGCGAATCAATAAACTATTGAGACATTATTAACAAAGTAAATCAGATGAACCCTAAGGTCACTCACAAATTCAACGATGGCAACAAAATGTATAACAGTATTATCGTACTCATCTTGCAACAATCAAATATTGTTTTCAAAATTTAAATTAAGGACATTTCAAAAGCAAGAGAATAGCGTCAATGCTGAATGCCTGGGAGATTGCTGTTTTCTGGTAATTTTTAAACGGGGATAACTTCATCCTAAGCAGCATTAATTATACAACATTGTCCACATTTCTGCTAAGACCTGCATTTTTGGAATATGAAACTTAACACAGTGCTTCTGATTCCGTAATTGAGCATTTCGAGAGCAAGAGCAGAATGCACCATGAATGAGTAACACCCATACAATGCCTGCTGAATCCAATATGTAAAGCACCAGAACTCCCACTAATGTCTCATGGAGATCTTTGCCTTTCCAAGTATATGTGAAAGTGTCTTTTCATGCCCACTTGTGAACGTTGGGAATTGTCTGATATGGACAACATGCATTTCAATGCCATGAACAAGTCATGCGCAAATGTCGAGCAAATGGCAAACTGTGCATACCCTTCCAGAAATAACAGTATGCACTATGAAGGGGTCAAAAGTCATTTCCCAACAGTAAGCACTATGCAGGGGTCAAAAGTCATTTCCCAACAGTATGCACTATGCAGGGGTCAAAAGTAATTTCCTATCAGTATGCACTATGCAGGGGTCAAAAGTCATTTCCCAAAAGCTGACGGCAGACCTAGGTCTGTCTCCACTTGGTGCTTCACAGGTCACAGTTCACAGCCATGCCTGTGGGCTTCCTACTTCTTCTCTCGCTGGCAGAGTGAATGAACGGATTGATAAATAATTGAATGAATAAATGAACAGAGTTTTACAGCCTATCAGCCTCTGTAAGGTCAATGGTCATTAAATGGACAGGAGGTGGTTAGAGCAGGGGCAAGTTTAGATTTCCCGTCCTTCACCCTTTGTAACTTGCTCAGGGAGAAGCCATGGGCCCTTTCTTACCCCCAACCCACAGGGGGACTGGGCTTGTTGGCAGACACAGCCCTCACAGGTACACAGTTTGATTAAGTCTGCAGATCACCCTACATTAAATAAATCTGTCTTTATCATAGTAATACTTCATCCAAAATTGCCAGGAAGCACACGTGTAAATATGCATCTCATGAGAACGCTACTCCACACAAGCCAGCACCTGGAATAGATATTGAACAGTCCTGGAAACTGGTATATATAATACATATTATCCACACCAATTCGCAACTGACTGAGGTGGGGATACATACAGTATGTCTCCACTTTGACCTCTAACCCTGTCAGAGTAGGTAAGTTGTCAACTGGATGAAATGACACTTCAGGCACACTCTCTGGAATAGCTGACAAAAAAACTCAACTTCAAGTCATTCTCCTTGCTTCATGCTGATCTCTACTTGCGGTCGCTCTCTAAATATCAACATCAGTTTCAAATCAATCGAGATGGCACTCACATCCACATATTCCCACATGCCTCAAAACCAGCCTCGACGACTAAAGTAAAGCTGCTCACAAACTAACCCAAACACCTCCCTTTATGAGCACTTTCATGCCACGTGTGCATACATACACAAATTAAGTATAAGCACACACAAACCACTGTGGTAACCACCCCTCAAAAGCTGGCATAGATGTCATTCAATACATCACTACTATCCCCATGACACATTCACTATGCAACTGCAAGTACATACATACAATCCTACACCATTCTCAAAGCCAGCCTGTTCCACTCCTGTCTAGTTGGCATAGATGTCACCCATGGGAATCCAGACATTTTTCACCTGGATCGAGTGGTAGAGGAACTCTTCACCTTGTCCAGATTTCACGTCCACCCAGTCCCGCTTGATTCCATAGTTCACCCAGGTTCTCTTGAGGTTTTCGGCACTGGCATGCTCCACAAACTTCGACCCCTGAGCACTGCCAAAGTACCACATACTCTGTACATCCTGGTGCTCAGCCAGGTACTTGGTCAGGTGGTCGCGGTCTCCGGTGATGATGTTGACCACGCCTCCTGGCAGGTCTGATGTGTCAAACACCTAGAGAGAGAGACAAGCAATGCTGGCATCTACTTCACAGAAAAAAAGACTTGGTTGGATACCTTCTTTATCATCCTAACACTAGATTTCCCGCAAGAGGACTTTTCAGTAATCCTGCATTCATGGCAATATAAATTGTGTTATGGTATTCAGATAGACTGGAAATGATTGATAACCATATCATCCACGATTCTGAATGAAGGATAGAATCAGAAAAAGAAAGAAAAAAGATTCAAAAGGATTGGTGAGAGCAATGCAGCAGAAAATTCTGAGAGAGAACAGAGGTGAAATGAAGGAGAATGTAAAACTTGACAGAGGAAAAGCAACAGAAGATAGAGGGAGTAGAATGAAGTGATGAGTAGACAGAATGATAAATAAGCCAGCTTCAACCTCCAAAAGCATTATGATCTTTTGGTATATGAAAGGTGCCTAAAGTTTGAGAGATTCCAGAATCCACAATAAACTTTTTGTTAGGGTCAAGGCCACCCACAATAAAGGGGGATGACCTTAAAATGACCAGAATCCATTCTCACCCCCCATCCTACCCCCTCCCATCTCTTTTCTGCAGGTGATGCCCACTTTTCCAAAACCCTCGGTGAGCAGTAATCACATTTCCCCTGCCTCTCTCACCCCACAGGATGCACCTTGAGCGGTGGTAACTTTCTCTGCACTGGTCCACACTGATTCATACATCATGTAAATATCATTTCTCTCCTCCTTTCTTCATGTAAATACTGTTATTCACTTGCATTTTTATCTTTTCTTGATTTCTTGTGTTTTTGAAGGCTTCTAGCGGACAGCCAACACCTTTTTTGTATCCTGTTTGTACAAGTACTTTGTTTTGTTTTGATACTGTTACCTTTAATTTCATATGTTCACAGGATTTCCTGGTAAGACTTCCGCAGCTAGGCGCCACTCTGCCCGCTAAAAAGCGCGGACCCCGTGTCCGTACAATGTTGTCCTACTTCTGCAACTTGGACCCAGCAATGGAGTTACGCTTATGATAGGGATGTACAAAATATAAAACGATGTTTCTGACATCTGCACACTTTGCCCGAATTATATTATAAAAGTGTAATTCATCCGTCCCATAGTTACATCATGACTCATACTTGGCCTGGCTGCAGAATTTTTTCTGATTTCCCCTTGTCCCCTCTTACTAGAGGCAATTTCCTTACAACAGCAACGCCACCAAATACAGTCACGTCTCACATCTCACCTGGTACAGGTCAAGCGCAGACAGCGGGTACTGCTCGCTGGGAACGATGACCACGCAGTTTCCTCGCACCACAGCGGGTGCAAAGAGAGACACGAAGCCCAGCAGAGGATTCTCATCAGGACAGGCGATGCCAATGACCCCCATAGGCTCATGCACCTTGACTGTCACTCCGTACAGAGTCGTCTCCTGCAAGCACAGAGACATATTTCACTATCAGTAGTGGCCAGATGGGAAAAGAGGCAGACTTTGTGCATATAAGGACCACATATAACAGATCAAATGGGTTTGGTGATGAAATATTAAATCACAATGGGTGAAAAAGCAATTACTTAAAAGTAAACTGACGAGAAAGGCTTGATTGGAATCCAGACTGGAACAAGTGGCTTGTGCACCACATTATTTACTATGAAAAACACATCTTTTTCAACACTAATATCCAAAAACTTTTATTATCTTGTTACCAAGAAACATGTCTGTGACATCAAATTCATTTGCACTAAACAAGCATGACATGCTTGTACTTCTTCAATACATCAGCCAAAAGATGGGTCAAGAGCTGCTGAACATGTTACAAACAAGAGATATCTACACACAGGAAATACTTCACAAACATTGCAAAACTACAGTGTAAAGGGATAACATACATTCATCACTGCAAAGAGCATGAAACAGATTAATGAATGGCCGGATGGTTGGGCAGTCAAACTGTACACACACACACACACAGAGCAAGCAAGAGAGAGAGAGAGAGAGAGAGAGAGAGAGAGAGAGGCAGGCAGGCAGGCAGGCAGGCAGACAGAAACACAGACAGACAGATACACAGAGACAGACAATGACAGATAGAGCCAAACAGAGGGACAGAGACAGAGAGACACAAGGTTACACTGACACACAGAAACACAGACAGAAACACAGACAGAAATACAGACACACAGACAGACAGAAGCACAGAAAGACACACAGAAAGAAACACAGACAGAAACACAGACACATAGATAGAAACACAGAAAGACACACAGACTGAGAGCAAAAGAGAGAGAGAAAAACATTCACGCACAAAAAGCAACTTAGAGACTGGGGGAGCGGAGGGACACCAAGAAATTGACACAGCCCATCCTCAAGTCCTACCTGCACGGTGCCTCCGTACTTGTCGCAGTAGGCGCCCCAGTGGAAGAGGCGATGGATGGAGGCGTCCACCTCTGCCCTGCCTTCCTCCACACTGCAGCCCGTCATGGCTGACAGCTGTGTGGCAAACTCCTCTCGTCTCAGCTCCAGGTTTTCCGCCATGTAATACACGATCTGTGCACGGTTGTGTGCAGCGCGCTTGCCCCATCTGTGCATGGAATACACAGCAGTGCTTAACTCTTAAGATCCTGTACCGCCCATTACCACCCACCCTGCTCAGTTCTGTACCGCCCATTACCACCCACCCTGCTCAGTTCTGTACCGCCAATAGCCACCCACCCCACATGGTTGTTACTTGACTGATATTTTCTACAAACTGCATAATCCTTACAGGACTGGGGAATGAAACATGTGAATGACTGACAGGACCTTAAGAGTTAATAAGAAATCAGCTCATACTAGACAGGCATGTCTGTCAACTATGTGAGGTTTTGGTGCTGATGCGATTTTTCAACATCTATGAATGCTTGACAAATGCCACTTCTAAATCAGAATATGCGGGGGGGGGGGGGGAAATAAATACTTCAATGCTCCCAGCTTCTTCAAATTCAAAAGATAATTTCTTTCTTTAACAATGTCATAATTGACACTCTGATATTCCACCTATTTTTGATCAGCTTCGTTCAACTTTGATTATGCAAATAACTCAAATTAACACCAAGTAATCTATAAAGTTTATTAAAAAAAACATTTTCTAAAAGTTATGAATGTTTTTCTATGAATCAACCACACCAATATGTATTCCCCATCCTGACCAGCATCACCCTCTGGAATCGCACCCGCCATCCTGACTTGGCCTCATGAGCATTGGGATAAATTGCAAGGCCACCTGGGTTTGTTGTCACAACCCTGATCTGCACCAGCACATGGAACTCCTACCCTCCCATGCCTAAATCACTTAGGATTACACCATCCACCCTAAATAGCATAATCCACCCCACACCACACCACCTTGCCCACCAAGCACAATCCACCCTACACCACACCATCTTGCCCACAAAGCAAGATCTACCCTACACCACACCATCTTGCCAAGCACAATCCACCCCACATCTCACCATCTTGCCCACCAAGCACAATCCACCCCACATCACACCATCTTGCCCACAAAGCACAATCCACCCCACATCACACCACCTTGCCCACCAAGCACAATCCACCCCACATCACACCATCTTGCCCACCAAGCACAATCCACCCCACATCACACCATCTTGCCCACAAAGCACAATCCACCCCACATCACACCATCTTGCCCACCAAGCACAATCCACCCCACATCACACCATCTTGCCCACAAAGCACAATCCACCCTACATCACACCACCTTGCCCACCAAGCACATTCCACCCCACCCCACACCACCTTGCCCACCAAGCACAATCCACCCCACACCACACCATCTTGCCCACAAAGCACAATCCACCCCACATCACACCACCTTGCTCACCAAGCACAATCCACCCCACATCACACCATCTTGCCCACAAAGCACAATCCACCCCACATCACACCATCTTGCCCACCAAGCACAATCCACCCTACATCACACCATCTTGCCCACCAAGCACAATCCACCCCACATCACACCATCTTGCCCACCAAGCACAATCCACCCCACATCACACCATCTTGCCCACCAAGCACAATCCACCCCACATCACACCACCTTGCCCACCAAACACAATCCACCCCACATCACCACCTTGCCCACCAAACACAATCCACCCCACATCACCACCTTGCCAGCCAAGCACAATCCACCCCACATAACACCACCTTGCCCACAAAGCACAATCCACCCCACATCACACCACCTTGCCCACCAAGCACAATCCACCCCACACCACACCACCTTGCCCACCAAACACAATCCACCCCACATCACCACCTTGCCAGCCAAGCACAATCCACCCCACATAACACCACCTTGCCCACAAAGCACAATCCACCCCACATCACACCACCTTGCCCACAAAGCACAATCCACCCCACATCACACCATCTTGCCCACAAAGCACAATCCACCCCACATCCCACCATCTTGCCCACAAAACACAATCCACCCCACATCACACCATCTTGCCCACAAAGCACAATCCACCCCACATCACACCACCCACCCAGGAGCAGCCATGTGGGCAGCTTCCACAGCATTGCGGATGTCCTTGCGGTTGCCTTCACCCACGTGGCCCACCACGCTGCCTGTGGGACTGACCACTGGCCTTGCGTACTGGGCATCGGGTCGTTTCTGTGCCCCTCCGTAGTAGAACTTGTAGGTGCGGTCAATGCTGCGACAGAAGAGAATGCCAAGTGAGCAGGGGCAGAAACTTCCGTCACTTGCTGGGCAAAACGTTTCACCCTTTCTTTTGTCAGTTCCTCCCTTCGCATTCTGTAGGTGATTCTACACTACTTATAGCAGGGTTGTGTCATTATAAAGGAAGTAAGAGGTCATTTATTTTTCTTGAGATGAAATTTGTTTTTGCATTTCAAACGGATCACATCTATTACTCTCTGGAGGCAGAGATACCTACAGGAAACTATGCATCACATTTTGTTGATTGCTTTCCAGCACATTCACTTTTCAGAGTTCAAATTACATGCAACAGTAACTCAGCCTTCATGGAGAAAAAAATGATGAGCAAAGCATCACGATTGGTTTTACAATTTACAATGAAACACAGATAAGAAAATCTGTTACATCAAATCGCACACACGTGCACACACACACACACACACACACACACACACACACACACACACAAACACACACACACACACATGCACATATACACAAACAAGAAGGGCAAAGCCCATACGACTCACATGCTTGACCTTGACCTTTATATGACCTTGACCTTCAGGTGACCTTCAAGGTCAATGTCAAACAACTAAACCTACCAATGACATCAAACACAAAGAAATGCTTTACACATTTTTCTTACCAAAATACATGTGACCTTGACCCAAGGTCAAGGTCATCCAAGGTCATGCAACACAAAGCTGTTAATTCAAGACATAGGAAGCACAATGGTGCTTATTGGCACTTTCTACCATGAGATATAGTCACTTTTAGTGGTTCACTACCCCATTTTGGTCACATTTCATAAGGGTCAAAGTGACCTTGACCTTGATGATATGTGAACAAATGTGTCTCATGATGAAAGTATAACATGTGCCCCACATAATTATTAAGTTTGAAACAGTTATCTTCCATAGTTCAGGGTCAAGGTCACTTCAAAATATGTATACAATCCAACTTTGAAGAGCTCCTGTGACCTTGACCTTGAAGCAAGGTCAACCAAACTGGTATCAAAAGATAGGGCTTGCTTTGACCTATATACCACTTGTAGCTAAGGTCGCCATTCTCAATAACGTGGGAGAAAATTGGGAAAATGTGAAAAATGACTGTTTTTGAGACCACATTTATGGCTCCTGTGACCTTGACCTTGAAGCAAGGTCAAGTCACTATGTATGTTTTTTGAGGCCTTGTCATCATACACCATCATGCCACATTTGGTGTTGATAGACTTAATAGTCTCCGAGAAAAATCCAACGTTTAAGTTTTTTACGGACGGACGGCCGCCCGGACGCCCGGACGGACGGACGACACGGCTCAGTACATAGACTCACTTTTGCTTCGCATGTGAGTCAAAAAGCATAACTACAACAAACCCCCATAACTATGAGTTTGACAGCACAGCATCCCTACTTCTAGCATCCAACTCCATCCTTGTACACAGCAGCTCTACTTCCAGCATCCGACCCCATCCTTGCACACAGCAGCCCTACTTCCAGCATCCGACCCCATCCTTGCATACAGCATCTCTACTTCCAGCATCCAACCCCATCCTTGCATACAGCATTTCTACTTCCAGCATCTGACCCCATCCTTGCATACAGCATCTCTACTTCCAGCATCCAACCCCATCCTTGCATACAGTATCTCTACTTCCAGCATCCGACCCCATCCTTGGACACAGCAGCTCTACTTCCAGCATCCGACCCCATCCTTGCACACAGTATCTCTACTTCCAGCATCCGACCCCATCCTTGGACACAGTATCTCTACTTCCAGCATCCGACCCCATCCTTGGACACAGCGGCTCTACTTCCAGCATCCGACCCCATCCTTGCACACAGCGGCTCTACTTCCAGCATCCGACCCCATCCTTGGACACAGTATCTCTACTTCCAGCATCCGACCCCATCCTTGGACACAGCGGCTCTACTTCCAGCATCCGACCCCATCCTTGGACACAGTATCTCTACTTCCAGCATCCGACCCCATCCTTGGACACAGTATCTCTACTTCCAGCATCCGACCCCATCCTTGGACACAGCGGCTCTACTTCCAGCATCCGACCCCATCCTTGGACACAGTATCTCTACTTCCAGCATCCGACCCCATCCTTGGACACAGCGGCTCTACTTCCAGCATCCGACCCCATCCTTGCACACAGCAGCTCTACTTCCAGCATCCGACCCCATCCTTGCACACAGCAGCTCTACTTCCAGCATCCGACCCCATCCTTGCATACAGCAGCTCTACTTCCAGCATCCGACCCCATCCTTGCACATAGCATCTCTACTTCCAGCATCCGACTCCATCCTTGCACACAGCGGCTCTACTTCCAGCATCCGACCCCATCCTTGCACACAGCGGCTCTACTTCCAGCATCCGACCCCATCCTTGCACACAGCAGCTCTACTTCCAGCATCCGACCCCATCCTTGCACACAGCAGCTCTACTTCCAGCATCCGACCCCATCCTTGCACACAGCGGCTCTACTCACCCAGGAGCCTCTGACCCACTCCCCTGTATCACCGTCTTGTTTCCAGTCAGGGTGGGTCGTGCCGGCACCGTGGCACCGAAAGTCTTCAGGTCTATCTGGACATCACCAGGCCTGGCACGTTCCTCCCAGGCAGGTCGTACGTACTCAAACAGGCCCTGAGATTAAAATTAAAATGTATTAAAATGTTGAAAATTCAGAGGATGAAAAGGTGTTCACCAGCACATATTTCATCATTGACTCATTCAAGAGGAAGTATTTTTGGTGCGTCTTATCCCTGGCATCGCAGGAAAATAAACATATTTTGAAAAATTGTATTAAAAGTACTAAAGCTGTAACATTAAGTCTAGCTCTCTGAATTCACGTTTCTCCCCTTACAACAAGGAAAATTATGGAAATGCCCCTTACAACAAGGAACATTATGAAAATGCCCCTTACAACAAGGAAAATTATGGAAATGCCCCTTACAACAAGGAAAATTATGGAAATGTGTAGCTTCTTATGAACCTACTAATTGTTATCGACTATGTTCACAGCTACGTGCTGCAAATGAGTTTCTACATCAGACCTGTGCACCCTCCATTGGAATAATCGTAAGACAAGAAGATAAAAATCGTAAGATTTTTGGAAAAATCGTAAGATTTAAACGACTCGCCCGTGAACGGCGCAATTAGCGGGTCATCAGCTGTTCGCATCCAACCCTCACTGTCATCCTCTCCCACCTCTCGATCACTCGCAGCTTGAGAGGTCGGCATTCTTGAGCTAATTACAGCTTGCCTGATCACTTCATCTAAAGTTTCCTCATCATCTTCATCTTCGGCAGCTGAAGGATTAAAATCCTCAAACAGATTTCGCGATCGCGACATGTTGCCTCGAGCGTCCACTTCCATTCATACAGGATAGCCCATAATTTCTACTATACCGCACATAAAATCGCCCTGATTTTTGATTGGCCAAGCTGAAGACTGTAGAGAAACCTCTTCTGCATGAACTGGAGTCAGTAAACGTAGAGTTATATGATAGGCTTGTACTTTGGAGAGAGTCAGACCGCACGTGGTGTCTGAAACGACATATGCCGCGCTTGCCACTGGCGGACCACGAAGGCGAGCGCGGCAATTGCCGAAACTGGCCGAAATTGTACAGAAAAAAGTAATGCCGGTCCGTAGAGTGAAAAATCAGAAGATTATTCATGCCAGGCGAAAATCGTAAAAATTACGATTTTATCGTTTCATGCCAGGCGAAAATTGTAAAAATTATGATTTTATCGTACAAGTGCACAGGTCTGCTACATGTACAGTAGGAATGCATTATTGCTGGTAGTATAACATTGCCAAATTTGCTGTTTTCTTAAGCGGTGTGAAAAGGGGAAGACGGGCCTACTAAACATGAAAAGAAAGATCAAATTATCATGACTTTCTTTCAATCATTCATTTTCTTCTTCAACACCTCACATGCAGAGTCTGTAATAACATCTATACACTCATTTAGGCCTCCATGCATGAACACACAGATCTATACATGTACGCACAAATATGTACATGCACTTATGCATTCATGATATGTTCACACAAACATGCACACAAGTATATACACATATCACACACACACACCCACACACACGCCTGCACACACTCATGCAAGCACATGCTCACAAGCACACACACACATCCATACTCACCTTATCCAGCTTACCCCATTCACTTCTGAACATCCAAACCTTACACAAACCCCACCCCCACCCCCAAATCCCATCACACACATCCACACCATCACTCCTCACCTCACGACCACCGTCCCTGCCAAAGCCGCTCTGTCTGTAGCCACCAAATCCAGCGGCAGCATCAAAGATGTTGTGACAGTTGACCCAGACACTGCCGGCTTTGATGTTGAGTGCCACTTCCAACGCCAAACTGACATTCTCTGTCCACACGCCGGCCCCCAGTCCAAAGATGGTGTTGTTGGCCAGCGCTATCGCCTCCTTGGTAGTGCGGAATGGAAGCACAACCAACACTGGCCCAAAGATCTGGAGAAACAGAGGCTGGGATTGAAATTGTGTGTTACTAAATAAGTGTGCTGTAGGAGCATAAGACTGTTCTTCCCCCATTCAGGAGTAGAGAGTGTACGTGAGAGGTGTGAGTCAATTGCTAAGAAGTATTCATCAACAAATGCATGCTTTCCATGAAGATAAGATGCATGGGAAAGAAACTATTGCTGCCTTGCACAACATTATATTTTCCCCCACTTAGAAGTAGATAGTGTGTCTGAAAGATGAGAGTCAATTGCTATGAAGTATTCATCTACAAACGCTCCGCATGAAGATAAGAAAATGTGGGAAACTATCAATGCCTGATAAAACACTACCTTTCTCTTCTTGGTGTATCTGAGGGGTGTAAGACAATTTCCATGGAGTACTTTTCTTCTGTAACTACAATCTCCACATGTTGATAAGATAGAATGAGAAAAACTACCAATGCCATATTACTAGGAGATTAAGGGAAGCAGTCTGAATAAGCAGAATTGGGGATAAATGCTATGAAAATATGCAAGACAAAAATTCTAAACATGTCAAAGCAAGACATTGTTCTGCAAGAGGAAGTTGCTCACCTCTTCCACCACCACCTTGGACACTGTCTGCACCTTGGTGATGAGGGTAGGGGGGTAGAACAGGCCCCTGGTGGGTAGGGGAATGTTGGGCTGGAACACCTGTGTGGAAAATGAGGGACGCCTGTACAGAAAATTAGATATACCTGTACAGAAAATGAGAAACACCTGTGTATAAAATGAGAAACACCTGTGTATAAAATGAGAAACACCTGAATAGAAAATGAGAAACACCTGCGTAGAAAATGAACAACAACTCCACCCCCTCCTGCCTTGCCACACACATACACAGGCAGACTGTACATGTCACACCACGCCCCTCACCTCTGCCCCCTCCTGCCTTGCCACACACAGACACCGGCAGACTGTACATGTCACACCACGCCCCTCACCTCTGCCCCCTCCTGCATTGCCACACACAGACACAGGCAGACTGTACATGTCACACCACGCCCCTCACCTCCGCCCCCTCCTGCCTTGCCACACACAGACACAGGCAGACTGTACATGTCACACCACGCCCCTCACCTCCACCCCCTCCTGCATTGCCACACACAGACACAGGCAGACTGTACATGTCACACCACGCCCCTCACCTCCGCCCCCTCCTGGCTTGCCACACACAGACACAGGCAGACTGTACATGTCACACCATCCCCCTCACCTCCGCCCCCTCAGGCCTTGCCACACACAGACACAGGCAGGCTGTACATGTCACACCATCCCCCTCACCTCCGCCCCCTCAGGCCTTGCCACACACAGACACAGGCAGGCTGTACATGTCACACCATCCCCCTCACCTCCGCCCCCTCAGGCCTTGCCACACACAGACACAGGCAGACTGTACATGTCACACCACGCCCCTCACCTCCGCCCCCTCCTGCCTTGCCACACACAGACACAGGCAGACTGTACATGTCACACCACGCCCCTCACCTCCGCCTCCTCCTGCCTTGCCACACACAGACACAGGCAGACTGTACATGTCACACCATCCCCCTCACCTCCGCCCCCTCCTGCCTTGCCACACACAGACACAGGCAGACTGTACATGTCACACCATCCCCCTCACCTCCGCCCCCTCCTGCCTTGCCACACACAGACACAGGCAGACTGTACATGTCACACCATGCCCCTCACCTCCGCCCCCTCCTGCCTTGCCACACACAGACACAGGCAGACTGTACATGTCACACCACGCCTCTCACCTCCGCCTCCTCCTGCCTTGCCACACACAGACACAGGCAGACTGTACATGTCACACCACGCCCCTCCCCTCCGCCCCCTCCTGCCTTGCCACACACAGACACAGGCAGACTGTACATGTCACACCACGCCCTCACCTCCGCCCCTCCTGCCTTGCCACACACAGACACAGGCAGACTGTACATGTCACACCATGCCCTCACCTCCGCCCCCTCCTGCCTTGCCACACACAGACACAGGCAGACTGTACATGTCACACCACGCCTCTCACCTCCGCCTCCTCCTGCCTTGCCACACACAGACACAGGCAGACTGTACATGTCACACCACGCCCCTCCCCTCCGCCCCCTCCTGCCTTGCCACACACAGACACAGGCAGACTGTACATGTCACACCACGCCCCTCCCCTCCGCCCCCTCCTGCCTTGCCACACACAGACACAGGCAGACTGTACATGTCACACCACGCCCTCCCCTCCGCCCCCTCCTGCCTTGCCACACACAGACACAGGCAGACTGTACATGTCACACCACGCCCCTCCCCTCCGCCCCCTCCTGCCTTGCCACACACAGACACAGGCAGACTGTACATGTCACACCACGCCCCTCCCCTCCGCCCCCTCCTGCCTTGCCACACACAGACACAGGCAAACTGTATATGTCACACCATCCCCCTCACCTCCGCCCCCTCCTGCCTTGCCACACACAGACACAGGCAGACTGTACATGTCACACCACGCCCCTCACCTCCGCCTCCTCCTGCCTTGCCACACACAGACACAGGCAGACTGTTCATGTCACACCATCCCCCTCACCTCCGCCCCCTCCTGCCTTGCCACACACAGACACAGGCAGACTGTACATGTCACACCACGCCTCTCACCTCTGCCTCCTCCTGCCTTGCCACACACAGACACAGGCAGACTGTACATGTCACACCACGCCCCTCACCTCCGCCCCCTCCTGCCTTGCCACACACAGACACAGGCAGACTGTACATGTCACACCATCCCCCTCACCTCTGCCCCCTCCTGCCTTGCGGAGTTGACGTAGTCGGTAATGGTTCGCATCTGGCTCTCATCCACCAGGGCCCCCATGTCCACACACTTGTCCAGGGAGTCGCCCACTCGGAAGTGCATCAGTCTCTCCTTCAGCTTATCCACCACACGCTCCAGCACCGTCTCCTGCACCAGCAGTCTTGACCCGGCACTGCACACCTGTCATAGGATTGTCAAGTAATTAGCATACCTGTTATAGACAAGATTCTCAAGTAATTAGCACACCTGTCATAGACAGGATTGTCAAGTAACCAGCACACATGTCATAGACAGAATTTGTCAAGTAATTAGCACACCTGTCAAACACAGGATTGTCAAGTACTAAGCACATCTGTCATAGGATTGTAAGACAATTAGCACTCTTGTCAAAGACAGGACTGTCAAGTAATTAGCACACCTGTCATAGGATTGTAAGACAATTAGCACTCTTGTCAAAGACAGGACTGTCAAGTAACTAGCACACCTGTCATAGACACAGGATTGTCAAGTACTAAGCATATTTGCCATGGGCAGGATTGTAACAATTAGCACTGTACACCTGTCCAAGAGATAAGCATCAATTAGGACACCTGTCATAAGCAAGATTGACTCAGCATCACTGTCATGGACTTGATTGTCAGGCCATTAGCACATCCATCCTAAACATTATTAAGTAGTATGCCTGTCATGAGCAAGACTGTAATAAAATTAGCACTGTCAGAAACTTGACATAAGGTCATTAGACATATCAAGCTTGACACAGACATCAGTGATACAAAGCACAAAGAAAACAAGAAAACTTTCACATGCTTGGGACTTTACACAACTGCCAGAAACACAGCAAACAACAGATTCCGCAAATTATCTGCACCCATGCTCTTTTCCTCAAACAGGAGAAAAATCTGAAACACACAAGTAAAGGAACCATTTAAATATTTTTCATACTCTACATAGACAGATGGGGGAAAACTATAGTCCTGGATGTTTCAAGATCACTGGTGCCTGCATCAAACTCAAAGACAGACACCATGCTTCCAGCCTCACCTGCCCCTGGTTGAACCAGATGGCGTCCACCACGCCCTCCACGGTGCTGTCCAGGTCGGCGTTGTCAAAGACCACCACAGGAGACTTGCCCCCCAACTCCAGCGACACCTTCTTGCCCGTGCCTGCCAGCGTGCGTCTCAACAGCTGTCCCACCTGCAGCAACAACACCAACAACAATGACTATGGCTTTCTTTGTGACCATTTTTACAGCCACCATGCTGTAGACATGTCACTGCCTATAGCCACCATGCTGTAGACATGTCACTGCCTGAAGAAAGGAAGAGTGAGTGATAGGTTTTGATTTTCACTTAAGAGTGGTATATATGTGCTGTAATGTTTTTAGCAGTGGATAAGGTGTTTGGTGACCAGGTTGTTGAATTCACAGTTCGATTAGAATGATCTGACCCTGTCCTGATGAGCCCCATCTCCACTCTCAGCCTCTTCGACTGCCTGGGGCCGCCCCTGGCTGAGCTACTGGAGCAGGCCCTGAAAGCCCAGCAGCCCTTGGCTGAGCTACTGGAGCAGGCCCTGAAAGCCCAGCAGCCCTTGGCTGAGCTACTGGAGCAGGCCCTGAAAGCCCAGCAGCCCCTGGCTGAGCTACTGGAGCAGGCCCTGAAAGCCCCGCAGCCCCTGGCTGAGCTACTGGAGCAGGCCCTGAAAGCCCCGCAGCCAGGGGTCCAGCTGATGAAGGGGTATCAAGTGACTCTGGCTGTATGTTACTGGTGAGAAACTCTCTCCTATGGCTGATGGCTTGTGCAGTCCCAAGAGAGCAAGGCACCCAATGCCTTACACATTTGAGTGGAATGGTTTCACGGCATGGCTTCCCGGGCCAGCTCCAGCAACACATGGATGCCGAGAAACTTGTACCTGACTATGCTCGATGGTGAAAAGTGTTGAAAATCCCTGCCAAGTAATTTTAGTCCAAAGCTGACTCAATGAGGAGAACCACAGCATACTACAAGACAGCCAATACATATTCACATCCCATTGTGATAACCAGCATTGATTTAAGATTTTCCCATACTGAACCAAGGAATTGCACAGATGCTCTCCACTGAAAACGTATTTGAACTTGGCCATCATGATTTATCATAAAATTTTCATGCCCAAGATTTCACATGAAATGTTCAAGCCAAAGATTTCACATGAAATTTTCATGCCCAAGATTTCACATGAAATTTTCATGCCCAAGTTTTCACATGAAATTTTCATGCTCAAGATTTCACATGAAATTTTCATGCTCAAGATTTCACATGAAATTTTCATGCCCAAGTTTTCACATGAAATTTTTATGCCCAAGATTTCACATGAAATTTTCATGCCCAAGATTTCACATGAAATTTTCATGCCCAAGATTTCACATGAAATTTTCATGCCCAAGATTTCACATAAAATTTTCATGCCAAATGCAGCAAAGAAACACTCAGGAGCTCTATGTGCAAATTAAAAAACCCCACAAGAATCTAAGTGAGACAACAAAAACCAGGCAAAACTTGAAGAGAGAAAGTGCTCTTGAGGTGAGGCCGAGTCTGACCTCGGTGGAGCCGGTGAAGCCCAGCTTGTCCACATCAGGGTGGGAGGCCAGCTTGCTGCCCATGGAGCCAGGACCGGTGACGATGTTCAGCACTCCTGGGGGCAGGCCGGCCTCGGCGCAGACTTCCGCAAAGAGCAGCGCTGACAGTCTTGTGTAGGTGGCGGGCTTCAGCACCACCGTGTTGCCCATGGCCAGGGCTGGACACACCTTCCATGACAGCAGCATCAAGGGGAAGTTCCAAGGCACTATGGCTGCCACCACACCTGCAGGGGCCAGAAAAGTCAGGGGTCAGATAGGTCAATGGGTCAGGAGGTCAAGGGTCAAAGGGGCTAGAGTTATAATCTTAGGGAGGAAGATGAGAGTATCTTGGCACTTGCCATTCCTGGGATGACTGAGATTAAAGAAATGAAGTGGGATGTAAGGTCAGAGGAGTGGAATTAAATATGATGGCAGTAATGATGTCAATGAAGATAATTATAATGTTTGTCTAGGATGCCAAAGTTTCATGTGGGAGAGAAAACAAAGTTACAAACAATGAAATAATATCAATAAGAAACAAACAATAAGAAAGAAACAATGAAATAATCAAACCTTTCTATATACATGTATGTCAATTATTGCATTTGCAGACACAGCTGTTATTGTATACATGCTTTCTAAATTCCAAGATCCATGGCTATCTAACTGGCAGCAAAATCCCCAAGAGGCTCTTGTAAGCCAGCATACACAACAAAGCAACAGTCTTATAAGAACTGACTCAGTCTGCAATTATGCCTCGCTAACTGCAATTATGCCTCGCTAACTGCAATTATGCCTCGCTAACTGCAATTATGCCTCGCTAACTGCAATTATGCCTCGCTAACTGCAATTATGCCTCGCTAACTGCAATTTTTAACAAACTATTCTCTTCAATCACCCTCAGTGGACCCTAATAACCCTTTCATGTTCAGACTCTGAAACTAAGATACGCTGCTGGAATCAAGAGTAAATCAAGATGCATGTCCCTAGTGCAGTTGTCTGCAGATAAATGGGCCAGTTTCCCATCCTCTGAAGGAAATAAGGGTCCGTACTAAAACTGGTAATAATATCATCATATACAGAAATTTAGAATGGAAACACACTATTCCCAAGCTGGAACCTTAATTTGATGGGAAACACATGTCAAACTGACATATCCTCCTCAATGTACATGCCAGGTGTACTGACTTTTGCCAACTGAACATGAAAGGGTTAAACCACACAACCTGCCCACCAGGTAGCTGTCTGTGCTTTGTTAGCACACTCACCCACTGGCTTCCAGCCCTGCATCTCTGTGTCCATGAGCTGTGCCCAGCCTGCGTGGTGGTAGAAGTGTCGCACCACGATGGGGATGTCCGCATCTCGAGACTCTCGGATGGGTTTGCCGTTGTCCATGGTCTCCAGGACGGAGAAGAGGCGCTGGTGCTTCTGAATATGTCTGGCAATGCTGCAGGGTGAGAAGACATGGCAATGAGGTGAAGGTGAATGGAGGTTTGTTTTTTTTCTTCTTCAGCCTGTCAGGATATGTAGGCTATGTAAGGTCACTGACTATTAAAGGCCCACAAGTAAAATTAGCTGAGGTTACTGTAACATGGCCCCTAAAGACAGGGTCAGTAGGTAGGCCTTTGTTTTCTTCTCCTTTCCCTTGCAGGCATTTGTGTGTGTGTGTGTGTGTGTGTGTGTGTGTGTGTGTGTGTGTCTGTGTCTGTGTGTGCCTGTGCCTGTGCGTGGTGTGTGTGTGAATGTGTTTTAAGAAATGCCATGTACAAAGCAGATTTATCTGAACATAATCATAAAAACACTTTAAAAAAAACTTAAATAGCGCTCATAAGGAAGATGGGACAGGATGCAGTTTGTCGTTTACCTTTGCTGGCCCCCCCAACCCCCCAATCAAAAAAAAGTTTAGGGTCAGCAAGAAAAAAAAGGATGTCAGGTAACCATGACCACAACTGTTCATTGTTTTCCACTTAACCCAGAAAAAAAGAGAGAAAAAGGTTTTCCTTCCATACTGACCAGTAGACAAACCAGTGATATATGACCCTTTGACCTCGAAAAAGAATTAGCATAATTATTACCCACACGTGCCAGCCTGCATCGGCCAATCTGATTGCCTAAACCCAGCAGACAGGCTGTGGCAAGGGAGGTAACTCCCCAATGCCTCGCGCCTGCCTGTGTATATAAGGCTGCAGGCGGCACGTTCCCTCACTTTTGAAAATTTTCGAAACTGTACGTTTCGCTGGTACTTCTGCTACTGGAATTACCTCGGGGTTACGTTGCGTGACTTAAGGAGTTAGCTGTTCCTTCGCTGGGAGCTTGAGGGAAGTATTGCGGTGCGCCGCTGTTGGCGTCTGTTTGGCGCTTGGGTTTGTTAAGTGCACGCTCTGTGTTACTGCTGTTTTGCTGTTGCTTTAGCGTGTATCGCGTTGCAGTGCGCGTGTGCTGGCTGGGGTTTGCTTGCAGTTAGGTTGGTTTTGCGGGCGCTGTTTCGGCGGCTGTTCGCTCTTGTTTGAGGACGGTGGCGTGGCTACCGGACTCAACTCATGGCGTAATGCGCCGCGTACGCTGTTTCGTGTGCTAGCAATGGCGTACACCTGGTGGTGGCGGCGGGTATGGAGGTTGAGAGGCATTCTTGTTTCTTACGAACGCGAATGCTCTTCTTGCACTTCTGCTTCGCTTCCCACTCCTCGGTCGCTTCGTGCATTGGATTACTCGTCTACTTGTGTAGTGTAGAGTTTGCAGTTCCCTTCGCTGGAGCTTGGGGAAGTATTCTCTGTTTTGCCGCTGTTTTGCGGCGGGGTTGGCGTTTCGTGTGGCATTGTCAGTGGAGTGCACGCGCAGTGTGTCTGTTGCGTTAGCGTGTTGCTCCTCTTTTCAGCGCGTGCGAGCCTTGCTGGTGTTTGCTGGTTTGCTTGTTTGTGCGTTTTCGTTTTCGTTGGTTGTGCGCTCTACTCGTGTCGGTGGCGTTAGCTACCGGGCTCGTATGGCGCACTACACCAACGCTGGTCACGCCTCGGTAAGACGGGCGGATAGAGGCGTGCCGCTGTTGCGTTAGCAATTATCCGGGTATATGGCGTTAGTTTGAACGCTTGTGTGTGTGTTTGGGACTTGGGCGCTTGGACGTTGAGGCAAGCGCTAGTTATCAGGTGTGTTGGCGAGTAGTTGCTCGTCTTGGAGCGACGACAGGCTGGGGTTTTCGCTGGTTTGCTTGTCTTGCTTCGATGGCACGCGCGTGGTCGTTTCGCGTGTGCCCGCGGTTTTCCTGTAACCTCAGTCGGCGCTGCGAATTTTTCGTTTCGCTCGCTCCTGTTTCTGTTCTGTTTCTCCCACTTGGTCTGTTTCGAACGTGCACTCTGCGGCTGTTTTCGCGTTTGCTCGTTCGGCTGGTGGTAGTAGTGGCTGCCTTGTCTAACCTGTTGTCTGGTTAGACTTGGCGTTCGCGTCTTTGCTTGCTGCTTCTTAGTCTGCCTTGGGGCGAAAGACGGCGTTTGCCGCGTCGTCTGCTCCTAGGCAGATTTTGGGGTTATCGCCCCTTGTTTTATCGGGGTTGGAATGTAGGCGTGGGATCGGGGGTTTTTGTCGGCTCTCCGCCTCCCTCCTCTGTCTCTCTCTCCCCGTGCCAGTGGGACAGGAGGATCTCCTCTCCCAGTGGGTCGGTTGTTTTTCTGTTTGTTTCAGTCGTCCACGTGTCCGGATAGTCAGCCTGGTCAGGCTGGGACCTGCCCTTGCCCGGTTTTGTGGTTCCTGTCTCCTGGCTCCTGGGCAGGTGTGCGGGCAGGTCGGCTCGGACTGGTACGTATAATGGGAAATCTGACGGAAGGCGGTCCCGCGCTCCCCACGGGTCGAGCACTGCTCCCCACGGGTCGAGCACTGCTCCCCACGGGTCGAGCACTGCGGTCAGACCACGGCAGAGCGTACCTCCCGGCCAATCAGCAGACACTGCTTGGTTCGGTGAGCACCTTGCCCACCTTCCTGTCTGTTCCCCTGTGCCCCGACCCTGTGCTCCCGTCCGGTCGAGCAAGGCGGCGCGGCATTCTGACGGAAGGCGGTCCCGCGCTCCCCACGGGTCGAGCACTGCTCCCCATGGGTCGAGCACTGCTCCCCAAGGGTCGAGCACTGCGGTCAGACCACGGCAGAGCGTACCTCCCGGCCAATCAGCAGACACTGCTTGGTTCGGTGAGCACCTTGCCCACCTTCCTGTCTGTTCCCCTGTGCCCCGACCCTGTGCTCCCGTCCGGTCGAGCAAGGCGGCGCGGCATTCTGACGGAAGGCGGTCCCGCGCTCCCCACGGGTCGAGCACTGCTCCCCACGGGTCGAGCACTGCTCCCCACGGGTCGAGCACTGCTCCCCACGGGTCGAGCACTGCGGTCGACCACGGCAGAGCGTACCTCCCGGCCAATCAGCAGACGCTGCTTGGGCCGGTGAGCACCTTGCCCACCTTCCTGTCTGTTCCCCTGTGCCCCGACCCTGTGCTCCCGTCCGGTCGAGCAAGGCGTCGCGGCATTCTGACGGAAGGCGGTCCCGCGCTCCCCACGGGTCGAGCACTGCTCCCCACGGGTCGAGCACTGCGGTCAGACCACGGCAGCGCGTAGCTCCCGGCCATTCAGCAGACTCTGCTTGGTCCGGTGAAGCACCCTGCCCACCTTCCTGTCTGTTCCCCTGTGCCCCCACCCTGTGCTCCCGGCAGGTCGAGCAGGGCGGCGCGGCTTTCTGACGGTAGGCGGTCCCGCGCTCCCCACGGGTCGAGCACTGCTCCCCACGGGTCGAGCACTGCGGTCAGACCACGGCAGCGCGTAGCTCCCGGCCATACAGCAGACTCTGCTTGGTCCGGTGAAGCACCCTGCCCACCTTCCTGTCTGTTCCCCTGTGCCCCCACCCTGTGCTCCCGTCAGGTCGAGCAGGGCGGCGCGGCATTCTGACGGAAGGCGGTCCCGCGCTCCCCACGGGTCGAGCACTGCTCCCCACGGGTCGAGCACTGCGGTCAGACCACGGCAGCGCGTAGCTCCCGGCCATACAGCAGACACTGCTTGGTCCGGTAAAGCACCCTGCCCACCTTCCTGTCTGTTCCCCTGTGCCCCGACCCTGTGCTCCCGTCAGGTCGAGCAGGGCAGAGCGGCACCCCCATCGCGCTCCAGCAAGGTCGAGCTCTGCGATGGGGACTTGGTCTGCGGTGGGGCTTAGGCTGGCGCTGTTTGGTTCGGTGAGCGCGCCGCCTCCCTTCCCGTGCACTCCCCTGTGCCCCGCCCCGCGCTCCCGCCAGGTCGAGCAGGGCGGAGTGGCGCCCTTACCTCGCTCCCGTCTGCTCGATCTCGGTGGTGGGGTCACGGCAGAGCGTGGCTTTCTAGCACTCCCATGGGCCCCGGCCCCGCGCTTCCGTATGGTCAAGTGGACCAGTGCGGCGCGGTCAGGGGTCTGTTTTCTCCTCTGACTCTGCGGTCGTCGACGGTGTTTCTCCCTGCGGGGAGGCGAGTCTAGAACGACCGGATCAGAGCCCAGCGAGTTGGCACGCTCGGTTCTCGGACCCTGGTTCCAATGCGGCTGCGGGAGGGGGGGGGGGGGGGGAGGGGAGGTTGAGTCGGCCGACCAACGCTCCTTTCGCTCTCTGTCTGTGGACTCTTCCGGTGAGGAACCGTTGGCGCGGCTGCGGTTCGGCCTTTTCAAGGGGCGCAGTTCCAGTGTTCTGCCGCGCTGACTTCGTTCTTCTTCTACGCGTGCACACGCTCTGCAACGGGCTTTTGCCATGTGGCGTCGGCAAGTTCATGACAGCGTTATTCTGCGGGTGGTGCGGGACGGATTATTCCGCTCACGACTCCTCCGCATCTGTCACGTGAGCCTCTTGCTTTTCCTAAACCCTTTTCACCCTGAGAGGGTAAAGGTGTTGGAAGAGGAGGTCGCTTATCTGCTGGGTACGCAGGTTGTCCGGTTATCTCGGGCGTCTAGGAGGCACAGTCTCTACGACTCTGTCTCTCAAAGCTGGGAGATTCTGGTTTGGGCTGATTCCCATGGCATTTCTTTTTCCACGGAGTTCATTCCTGGAAAGTTGAATAGGCTGGCGGATCACCTGAGCCGGATGTTCAGGTTCGGCCTTCAGAGTGGACTGTAGGCATCAGGCTCTAGAGCAGGTGTGGCTTCACTGGGGCAAGCCGATGGTGGATCTGTTCGCACCCGGTTCGACACGCGTTGCCGTGTTACTTCTCGCCTAGGTATGATCCACAGGCTCTCGGGCGGGATGCCTTTGCTAGGTCGTGGTCGAGCATGGCACTCTACGTTTTCCCTCCCACGCGCCTTCTTCCGAGGGTGTTGGTCACGGTCGTCCGGGAGCGTCCTCGCATGATCCTGGTCGTGCCTTTCTGGCCTGGAGCTTTCTGCTTCTCTGATGCTGGCTATGGCTGATGGGGAACGCATCGAGCTTCATCTTTCTGTGTGCACTCTCGTGAACCTCGTTCGGGAATTGGCCATCTGAATGTTCACGTGTTGAACTTTTCTGCTTGGCTTCTTTCCAACATGGGTTCACCTGGCTAGTTCCTTGTTGTTAGAGTTCGTCGTGTCAACGACACTCTTGGCATCAACAAGTGGTGGTTGCGGGTTCGGCTCTTCGTGTTTGATGGTGAGTGGTTTTTCTGTTGGGTCAGATGTTATGCACAACCCACCACCCATTGCTGGGCAATCATATCACTGGTTTGTCTACTGGTCAGTATGGAAGGAAAACTTGAAGAAATTTAAACTAATTTCTATGTTTTCTTGACATACTTACCAGTAGACAAATTATTGTCCCACCCACCTCCCCGTTTGTGCATTTGCTGGGGTTTTTCTCAGCATTGTCAAAAGTGAGGGAACGTGCCGCCTGCAGCCTTATATACACAGGCAGGCGCGAGGCATTGAGGAGTTACCTCCCTTGCTACGGCCTGTCTGCTGGGTTTAGGCAATCGGATTGGCCGATGCAGGCTGGCACGTGTGGGTAATAATTATGCTAATTCTTTTTCGAGGTCAAAGGGTCATATATCACTGGTTTGTCTACTGGTAAGTATGTCAAGAAAACATAGAAATTAGTTTAAATTTCTTCAAATTCTTGTCATCGCATTTCTACCTATGTTTACTTCCGACGTTCCTGACCTAGTCTCAGCATTGTAACTCCACTTCAGGTAGACTGAAAACTCTAAAGGGTTACTGTTACAGCATTTAACACCACTACAGGTAGACTGAAAACTCTAAAGGGTTACTATTACAGCATTTAACACCACTACAGGTAGACTGAAAACTCTAAAGGGTTACTGTTACAACATTTAACACCACTACAGGTAGACTGAAAACTCTAAAGGGTTACTGTTACAGCATTTAACACCACTACAGGTAGACTGAAAACTCTAAAGGGTTACTGTTACAGCATTTAACACCACTACAGGTAGACTGAAAACTCTAAAGGGTTACTGTTACAGCATTTAACACCACTACAGGTAGACTGAAAACTCTAAAGGGTTACTGTTACAGCATTTAACACCACTACAGGTAGACTGAAAACTCTAAAGGGTTACTGTTACAGCATTTAACACCACTACAGGTAGACTGAAAACTCTAAAGGGTTACTGTTACAGCATTTAACACCACTACAGGTAGACTGAAAACTCTAAAGGGTTAATTACTATTACAGCATTTAACACCACTACAGGTAGACTGAAAACTCTAAAGGGTTAATTACTATTACAGCATTTAACACCACTACAGGTAGACTGAAAACTCTAAAGGGTTACTGTTACAGCATTTAACACCACTACAGGTAGACTGAAAACTCTAAAGGGTTACTGTTACAGCATTTAACACCACTACAGGTAGACTGAAAACTCTAAAGGGTTACTATTACAGCATTTAACACCACTACAGGTCTACAGACTGAAAACTCTAAAGGGTTACTGTTACAGCATTTAACACCACTACAGGTAGACTGAAAACTCTAAAGGGTTACTGTTACAGCATGTAACACCACTACAGGTAGACTGAAAACTCTAAAGGATTACTATTACAGCATTTAACACCACTACAGGTAGACTGAAAACTCTAAAGGGTTACTATTACAGCATTTAACACCACTACAGGTCTACAGACTGAAAACTCTAAAGGGTTACTATTACAGCATTTAACACCACTACAGGTAGACTGAAAACTCTAAAGGGTTACTATTACAGCATTTAACACCACTACAGGTAGACTGAAAACTCTAAAGGGTTACTATTACAGCATTTAACACCACTACAGGTAGACTGAAAACTCTAAAGGGTTACTATTACAGCATTTAACACCACTACAGGTAGACTGAAAACTCTAAAGGGTTACTATTACAGCATTTAACACCACTACAGGTAGACTGAAAACTCTACAGGGTTACTATTACAGCATTTAATGCATGGCTACCATTTGACATTTTGCCCTCAATCAAAACAAAACAGCCCAAACATCTCCTGTGCCAGGGATAGAACCACGGCACTGCACCCCGCACGTCTTCAAACCCAAAGCTTGCTTGCCCATCTCCGTCTGTCAAAAGACAGAGTTTTATCAAGCAAGTAGAGGCTGAGGGGATGACAATGCACTCATGCAAGACACAGGGGTAAGAGCACTTGGGGGTGGGGGCAGGGTGGGGGTGGGGATGGGGTCGGGGGTTTGGGGTGGGGTGCGGGGTTTGGGGTGGGGGGTTTGGGGGTGGGGGGTTTGGGGTGGGGGGTTTGGGATGGGGGGTGGGATGGGGGGTTTGGGATGGGGGTTTGGGGTAGGGGGTTTGGGGTAGGGGTGTGTGTGTGGCTGCCAGGAACTGTTGATCACTATACCTTAGACAAGCTGGCAGGAAAGGGAAGTCTCAAATGACATGCCCAAGCAAAACAACAGTAATAGTATTTACAGTAACTTTCCTTCCCTTTCACTTTGTCTAACACTAAAAATTTTGTTAAGAAAAAAAAGGAGGGGGCGACAAAAGAAGCACAGGAGGCCAACATTTCATGCCAACCACACTCCAGTACCTGTACAGGTGGCGCGCCCTGATGTGGGGTGGCGTCTCACTCCAGGTCTTGAAGGCCTCCTTGGCTGCCTTCACCGCCATATCCACATCTGCATCTTCACCCTGAACTGTCGTAGCCAGAACCTCGCCTGAGAGTGTAAGCAGGATGATTTTCATAAAACATTTGCCCACTGCAGTTATGCATCTGCATTGGTTGGGCATCTTCACCCTGAACGGTCGTAGCTAGAACCTTGGCTGGCTGGCTGGCTGGCCAGTGTTCTACGGCCTATCAGCCTTTGTAGGCTATGTAAGGCCATTTAGCAAGAAAATCACTAGAACAGTTTAGAGTAAACGCTAATTGTCACGGTGTCCCTAGTTATTCGCCTCTTACCAATGGCATAGGGAGACATGGAGGGTCAATTCTTACCCAGAACCCACAGGGGAGACCTTGGCTGGAATTAAGTGTAAGACAGATCTATGACTGACACGACATAATTATGCACAGTGCATTTACACATCTGCATTGCTAAGGCATCTTTTCTTCAAACTGTCATTGCCAGAACCTCACCAGTAATCAACATGACTTTCACATAACATTTGCATACTGCATTTACACATCTGCATCGACACGGTATCTTCACTCTGAACTGTTAGAAACAGATCCTCGCCTGTGAAGATGATGACTTGCACATGACACTTATGCACTGCATCTGTACATACGCGTTGATGGGGCATCTTCACCTGCACTGTCACAGCCCGAGCGATTCCTGTGACTGCTATGCCATGTGGTGTATCATCGACCTCTAAAGTTATATCCAGGAATAGCTATCTCTGCATCCTGCCTTTCAGCTGTCTGACTCCCGAGTCACAATCATTCAACAGCTAGAGACATGTTTACATGTAGCCAGCAATCACGTAGAAACTTATACACTGTCACCACTGTGTGATGAACATTTCATATTTGACTATTATCCCGAGTCACAATCATTCAACAGCTAGAGACATGTTTACATGTAGCCAGCAATCACGTAGAAACTTATACACTGTCACCACTGTGTGATGATCATTTCATATTTGACTATTATCAGTAGATAAGGTATTCAAATTATTCCTAAATCCTATGAATTGGAAATAGTTTGAATCAGAGTAAAAATTCTCTAACTGATAATATACATGTTGCTTACTCTCACACTAGACCATGCAAACACCAATACAAAAGAAACAGATAAATCATAAAGCTCATGTTTCAAGAAAATTTTGCTTGACCAACATTGCCTACATCATGTACAAGTTTCAGCCTGAAGTCCTGTTCCTTTCCTAGTATGTAAAAATATAAGTCATTTTTAGTTATTGGTTATGCATGAATAATAATAATAATAATAATACAGACTATTTGTATGCACATGCCTTCCCTAATAGGCAAGCTCATGGCGTTTACAATGAAAAAAACATAAATCCACACTCATACAAAGTATTCTAACACTCGCACACCGTACAGTTGAAATAAAAGAAAAATTAAATACAATACAATTAATTAAATATCAGGCAATAAACAAAACACGAAACATAAAAGAGGTGTCTTGTGAAGCACTTTACTGCTCGTCAGGAAAGACTGACCGGAACAGGTGTGTCTTGAGGGAGGTTTTGAACTGGGACATGGAATCAGAGTGACGGACAGGGAAAGGTAGGCTATTCCACGTTACAGGGCCGATGTACATCCTGATATGCATCATTGCATTGCCCCCTTTAACTAGCCTGCCAAAGTAGGGCAGATTTCTCCTCAAAGAGTAATAAAATATCATGGTTGAAAACTATGGTGACCACCCAAAGCCACCCATCCCTCATCAGCACTGCACTTTCCATTGCTTGCCTTGCTGTCTGAAATCGCACTGATCCATTTTCTAAAATGCAATTTCATTTTTATTTCTCACAGGATGCGCGAGGAGACACTTGAGTTACGCAGCAGGACAGGAAAGTGATAAAAATCTCATTCATTCATATCCCTCTCCTGGATCACTCCTCATGATGTGACCCCGACTAGATTTCAATTCCACGCTACATAGGAACATACACAGACAGAAATCCACACAGAGGAGGAGAGATGAGTGGTAGTGACGTGGTGGGACAGCGTGCCCTAATACCGCATATGGAAAGCTGCAGAGAGGAGGGATGAGTGGTAGTGATGTGGTGGGACAGCGTGCCCTAATACCGCATATGGAAAGCTGCAGAGAGGAGGGAGGGATGAGTGGTAGTGACGTGGTGGGACAGCGTGCCCTAATACCGCATATGGAAAGCTGCAGAGAGGAAGGGATGGGTGGCAGTGATGTGGTGGTGGGACAGCGTGCCCTAATACCGCATATGGAAAGCTGCAGAGAGGAGGGAGGGATGAGTGGTAGTGACGTGGTGGGACAGCGTGCCCTAATACCGCATATGGAAAGCTGCAGAGAGAAGGGAGGGATGAGTGGTAGTGACGTGGTGGGACAGCGTGCCCTAATACTGCATATGGAAAGCCGCAGAGAGGAGGGATGAGTGGTAGTGATGTGGTGGTGGGACAGTGTGCCCTAACACCGCATATGGAAAGCTGCAGAGAGAAGGGAGGGATGGGTGGTAGTGATGTGGTGGGACAGCGTGCCCTAATACCGCATATGGAAAGCTGCAGAGAGGAGGGAGGGATGAGTGGTAGTGATGTGGTGGTGGGACAGCGTGCCCTAATACCGCATATGGAAAGCTGCAGAGAGGGAGGGATGGGTGGTAGTGATGTGGTGGTGGGACAGCGTGCCCTAATACCGCATATGGAAAGCTGCAGAGAGGAGGGAGAGACGAGTGGTAGTGATGTGGTGGGACAGCGTGCCCTAATACCGCATATGGAAAGCTGCAGAGAGGAGGGAGAGACGAGTGGTATATTGATGTGGTGGGACAGCGTGCCCTAATACCGCATACGGAAAGCTGCAGAGAGGAAGGGATGGGTGGCAGTGATGTGGTGGTGGAACAGCGTGCCCTAATACCGCATATGGAAAGCTGCAGAGAGGAGGGAGGGATGAGTGGTATTGATGTGGTGGTGGGACAGCGTGCCTTAATACCTGTGGCAGGATTCTTGGTCTGGTAAGTTTTCCTCCCTTCAGGCTTGTACCACTTGTTGTTGATGAAGTGGCCAAACTCTCCATTGTGGTCTGCAATCCAGGCCTGGGATAAAAACAACAGCACAGGGGAATGGTGAGATACTTGTAAACCTGGTCAGACTGAAGTATGCTGACGTTGCAGGCAAGAGATGATAACAGTGGCACCCAGAAATCTAGATGTAGCTGTGGAGTTTTTCCACCTAGTTGTTGTTTTTGTGGACAACATGATTGATGAATTGAAATAACCCAGCATATTGTCTGTGCTGAAATTACCTTACTTTTCTTCAAGAAAATAAGAACATTTACTTTAAACTTTGTTTGCTTCATCATTAATTAAGGCCCCCCCCCCAAAAAAAAAAAAGAAAAAAAAAAGAAAGAAAAAAAAAAGTTGAGGTTAAGGAAACATGATACCCTAAGTTTTGCTTCTGACCTTAAACTTTTTATTTTAATGCAAAAAAGAAAAAAGAAAAGAAAAAAGAAATGGACAGTAAACAACAAACTGCAATCAGTTCCATCTTCCCTGTCCTACAGGTTCTTGGGGAATCCACTATTTATGTTTCAAAAAAGCATTATCAGTTAACGAGAAAATTGATTTCTGTATCTAACCTCTTCTAAAACAAAAATGTTATGTTTTTAAAAAATCCTGGTGGACCTTACCACCCCCCACCCCCTTTTTAGGCATGTTACCAAAACCAAAACTTTTTCCCCCCCCTAATCAAGTTTGCTTCACGGAGAAAAAGCTGAATAAGCATCTGGGAGTGCAAAGGTCTCATGTCAGGGGGCAACCAAGTCACATGCACAGTTATGTAGGTGCTCCACATATTGACTCTGGTCTTACACATCTGGCTTAGGCACACACACACACACACACACACACATATGCACGCACACACACTCACACACACCTGCGTGCGCACACACACACACACACGCACATCTACACACATACATGCACATCTGCATACACACACACACACACGCACGCGCATGCACACACACACAGAAACACACACACATGCACACGCACACACGCGTGCGCATGTACACATGCACGCACGCACACACACACGCACGCGTGCACACACACATGCACACACACACATGTGCGCGCACACGCACGCACACACACACACACACACACACATTAAACAGAAGTTCTGACTACAATAACATGGTCCAAAAACTAAGGTTGGTAGGTTGGCTGAACTTTTCTCTTTTTTGAATTTCATTCAAGAACAGGCCAGATTGAATTTTATCAAAATTTCTTTTTGAAAAGTATTTAGCTGAAAACGCCTTTAAATGTCTTTAACCTTAAATAGTGGATTCCCTGAGTGCTCATTGGGGGTGGGGTGGGGATAGGTGGGTGGGGTGGGTAATGGGACAGCAAACAGTTCATTGATTATCGTAAATTTCTTTCTTTCTTTCTTTTTGCACGATCAAAAAAAGTTTATGGTGAGGTGAAAAAATTGGGTTGGTGGGGTTACCATAATGATAATTACTTTTTTATTCTCCATATCAGAATGCTTGCCATCCTCTCAACCTAATTTGCCCACATACAGCCACTGTGCACCAAGAGGCGACATTTGATCGCATTGGTCAGTCACTCTTAATACAATAAAGGCAATTCTGCTTCAAACATCCATATCGAGTTTGTGTGTTACACTGACCCCTTTTCTGGACACGAAGGCCAGTCTAATCCTGCAGGAGAAGGCTAAACAAATTGCACTGACGTGTTCAACTTGCTTGCATCGATCGCAGCCCAGAGGTGACCACAGAGATTGCATCAGAATAGCGATCAAACAGATGGTGGATGCAAGACGAGATTCTAATCCATATTATTTATTTCAGCATTGCACTGCATATGCATGCACGCACAGTCGCACCTGCCTAAAATTGTACGAATGCAATCGAACGTACTTCGCAGTTCTTAGCGCAAAACAAGACACTGCCTGAGATCAGTCCCTGTGCATGGGGAAACAAAATAGTTGCCTTACCTTTACAACGTTATCTGCCTCCGGTGCTGGACCGTACGTCAAATTCTCGAAGATAGAATCAAGACTTTCGACGCTCTGCGTTCCAGTTCCAGCCATTGTACAGGGGTGAAGGTCAGACTGAACCCAACCCCGGACAAAACAACCAATCACACGTAAGCGTAAGAGAGGCGCGAACGTTGTACTTCCGGTGGTAACCATCAAGCCACAACGTGCGTGCCGATCGGTGGGATTGGAAGTCGAGCAAAATGAGTGTTCCCTTGTTAGAACCAGGCGTTGACGATGCTGATGCTTTGTTGAACAAACTTTTACTCGATTCTGTAAGTTGGCCATTTATTGGCTTGACGCTTCTTCTTCTTCTTCTTCTTAGGTTTTAAGGCAGCCAACACCAACATGCTGGTGAAACTGCTGCACTATTTTTGCGTGCTGGGTATTTTATCTGTGACCGGCACTCACCCGTCGAGGACATGAGTGTCAGGATCTTTATAGTGCGCGATTTGATGTTTTTTGTGAATGCGTATCGCACACTAGGCCTCGGTTTATAAAGGTCTCATCCGAAGGACCTGGGGAGAGGCCCTGAGGAGGGCCGTTTTTGGCAGCCCTGAGGAGGGCCGTTTTCTTGGTAGCCCTGAAGAGGGCCGTTTGGTACCCGGTTTTACTCCTCGGGTGAGGAGAAGCAATGCGAGTTAAGCATCTTGCTCAAGGATGCAAGCTCTGGGATCCCCGCGCAGCTTCGAACGCTGTACCCTACTGGCCATAAAGTAAACCACAGTACAAAATCTTCAACATCACAACATCGAACATCAACATGTCACGTTTAGCTGGAACTTTCTATTCGTTCGGTGTGCTTAACCCTGCAACTCCTGTTCATTCAAGCTGTTAATGCTTATTTTCGCTTTGTGTATCAATCGATTCGTCCTGCAGCCTTCATACCTCCTTGTCGTTGTCCTTCCCCTCAGCCCCCCTGCTGGTCCTGCTCCTCCTCCAATCATCCTCTCTCTCTCTCTCTCTCTCTCTCTCTCTCTCTCTCTCTCTCTCTCTCTCTCTCTCTCTCTCTCTCTCTCTCTCTCTCTCTCTCTCTCTCCACATTCACCCCACCCTATTCTCTCTGCATTTATGTCAAATATACGGTATTTAAAGCAATCACTTTCCTTTTTTACCATTTGCCTATGGATATGTGCTTTGAGCCAATTTTGATTGAGGCAGTTTTGAAAGCCCATGATATCTGGCACAGCCTTGTGCTTACATTTAAATGAAGGGGCAATGTACACGAAAGAGATGAAATGTAAGTCAACAGATAAAGTTGATGCTATGGAATTTATATTTTTTTTCCTCTCTTCTTTAGATATTGCATGGTGCTCAGTAACTCTGTGAATTATTATGTCTGCAGGGAGGAAGTCCAGACATGCTGGAGCAGCTGATGAAAGGAGGCACAGACCCTTCCAGTCTCCTCCCATACACCACTGTCATTCCCAAGCCTGGTAGGAACTCCCTGTAGACTTATCTGTAGATGCAGTGCAGTGGATGCAGTGGTCATGAGTATAGAGTAATTTGAATGATACAACTATAAGGAGATAAAGGTGGTGGAGGTGGTGGTGGTGGTGGTGGAGGAGGAGGAGGAGGTGGAGGGGGGGGGGGATGTTGAAGGAAGAGGAGGAGGAGGTTGTGGTGGTGGTGGTGGAGGAGGAGGAGGAGGAGAGGGAGGAAGGGGGTGGTGATAGTGGTGGTGGTTGTGGAGGAGGTGGTGGTAGTAGTAGCTGCAGAAGAGGAGGAGGAGGTGTTGGTGAAGGATGGAGAGGAGGAGGACATGGATAAGAACTGAATCATACTGTGTGAGGAGCAAACATAATGTATGTTTGCAGTGTGTAAATGAGATAAAACATTAGATCTGTGTGATTAAAGGATTTTTGCCATAAATACTTCCTGTCACAATGCTCATTACATAATCTATTAAAATTTTGCCATCTTTATCTCTTGTGATATCTTCTTGTTGTTTTCTCACTTTCATTTCTACTTTACTAAATTAACAGAAATATTTTGTACTAAACATTTGAAATCCCATGCTCCAGCAGTGTGTAGTTGTGTGAATGAAAAACCATGTTTGTTATTTGGAGTGTAACGTTCATTTCCTTTATTTGTATTTTGCAGGGATGTGCTTGAAAATTAAGGGCAAAAACCAAGACAAATACTTTGTCAACATATGCCATGATGAAAATGTAAGTGCCTTTTGTTTATAGAATGCAAATACATGTATGTATATTATGTACAGGTAAATTGAAAATGGCAGTTATTGAACTTATTCTTACACAACTGGACATCCAGTGTGGGACAGGGCCTGAGGCAGGGTCTGACCTTTGACCTCCTGGTGAACTTGGAAATGACAGTTTCTATTTGGGCAAGAGATAATTGATGTAATGAGTTCCTGTGCATGTGTAGTAACTGCCCTTTTTGACTCACATGCGAAGCAAAAGTGAGTCTATGTACTCAGCCGTGTCGTCCGTCCGGGCGTCCGGGCGTAAAAAACTTTAACGTTGGATTTTTCTCGGAGACTATTAAGTCTATCAACACCAAATGTGGCATGATGGTGTATGATGACAAGGCCTCAAAAAACATACATAGTGACTTGACCTTGCTTCAAGGTCAAGGTCACAGGAGCCATAAATGTGGTCTCAAAAACAGTCATTTTTCACATTTTCCCAATTTTCTCCCACGTTATTGAGAATGGCGACCTTAGCTACAAGTGGTATATAGGTCAAAGCAAGCCCTATCTTTTGATACCAGTTTGGTTGACCTTGCTTCAAGGTCAAGGTCACAGGAGCTCTTCAAAGTTGGATTGTATACATATTTTGAAGTGACCTTGACCCTGAACTATGGAAGATAACTGTTTCAAACTTAATAATTATGTGGGGCACATGTTATACTTTCATCATGAGACACATTTGTTCACATATCATCAAGGTCAAGGTCACTTTGACCCTTATGAAATGTGACCAAAATGGGGTAGTGAACCACTAAAAGTGACTATATCTCATGGTAGAAAGTGCCAATAAGCACCATTGTGCTTCCTATGTCTTGAATTAACAGCTTTGTGTTGCATGACCTTGGATGACCTTGACCTTGGGTCAAGGTCACATGTATTTTGGTAGGAAAAATGTGTAAAGCATTTCTTTGTGTATGATGTCATTGGTAGGTTTAGTTGTTTGACCTTGACCTTGAAGGTCACCTGAAGGTCAAGGTCATGTAAAGGTCAAGGTCAAGCATGTGAGTCGTATGGGCTTTGCCCTTCTTGTTTCAGATTGTAATTGTTTCATACACAAAAAAAGAGCATGTTTAGATTTGGTTGTATCTTGATTTGGCAATTGCAGTATGCTCAGACCAAACTTTTTTTCTAAATAAATAATGATCACAAAGATCGGTGGGAGGTGTTGGAATCCCAGGTTTAGTATGAAAACAAACGTTTTGGGCGTAGCCCTTCTGATGAACAAAACGTTTTTGTTTTCATTCTAAACCTGAGATTCCAACACCTCCCAGCGATCTTTGTGATCATTATTTGTTTTGTCTTCTGGAATCCGGCTGTTCATCTTTTATCTACGTTTTTTTTCCTAAGTTGTTGTCGCGTGGAATTACTTATCTAAAAACTTTAGAAGTTACAAGTCCCTTCCCAGAGGGCGATGTAATCGCCTCAGGGAGAGGTGACCCTGATAAGTAAAAGAGTTTACAACTAAACTAACCTCCACTCCTTGGGGGGACACCACAAACAACTAGGAAAACAACCCAGGATCAAATAAACACAGGCCAGTGAATCAGTTTGCAAAACAAATACAATTTTATTCAAGGCTAACAACCCTTCCTAGTGGTCTGAGGCCACTGAGGAAGGTAAAGCTGAATAAAAGTGCAGCAGACAAAAGAAAACAAAACAACGCAAAAATGAATCAGTAAGCAGGCAAGGCGACACACTCCTGCTCCCTGAAAAGTCAAAAAAAGAACAGCAACAACAGCGACCCTTGGAGTAGGGGAATGGATGAACAAATCAAGAAATACAAAACCCCTATCCCAACCAACACCTAAGTCACCCGTGACTAGGGTTAAGCGATAAAGCACAAAACACAACAGTCTCAAAAATCCGTTCTTCCTTCCACCATTTCTCAAGAAACTGAAATAAATTCAGCTATACTCCAAACCAATCACTTCACCACAAAATCCACCACAAACTCCGATAAACACTTCACAACACCAAAAATTCATCAACCCAAACCAGAGCCAAACAGCAACACACAGGGCGCGACAGCCAAACACTCACTCCCTATGCATAACATCACAAACAGCAGCCAGCGGCGTGCTAGCAAAACCCCCTCCGCATTCCTCGGCCACCCCTCGCTTCCCCCAAGCGGTGGCGTTTCCGATTGGACGACCGGAAACCAACAACATAAACAAAGCAAGCCCCGCCCCGCTTCGCTCTCACACATGCAGTTACCCCTCGCACGGCAAGCTCACGCGACTTCCGCGCACACGAATGGGCACTTCACGCCAAAACAGCAATGACACGTGGAGAATAAACAGGAAAGAAACCATCTTACCATCGTATCGCTGACAGTACGCTTCTCCCAGGCTAGCGTACGAAGACTCTACGTGGCTCTCCCCTCCGGCTCACGTAACCAGACGAAACACAGCGATAACCACAACCAATTCTCACACAAGAAATCCCTGGAGTAACCCAAACCCACTTCTTCCCTTCTCAGTCCATCCGAGAAGAAGACATTGTCCCAACCCCAGAACAAGTCACAGTACTTCAAACACAGTTTCTCAGAAGCTTTGGCGAATACTCCCATCACTGACGCACACCTAGCATCAAAACGGTGTCCAGACAAATAGAACCCCTCCCCATGGATTAAGTTCTTTTCCCCTTTGTCTGTCACGAGATTTACCTTAACTGGCAAACGTCACACTTGACTCTCCAAGTCAATAACAGTTTAGAAGACGATTCCAAACTTCGGCAGAGCACCACAGTCACTAGAGTTAGAGTGATAAATACCATTCTACAGAAGAATCAATTGATGAATCACTCTCCCCTTCCGTCGCATTGTCTACCCTGCGACAATATAGCTGCATTAAGACACCGCCTCCTGCGAATGTACATGCTAGCATTTCTCTCCCTCACCCCTCTGCCTCTGATACAATCTTCCCTAATTGTACAGGCCGCTCCGTGCGGACTTTCCCTCCCCACTTTACCCGAAGTGGCTTACGTTAGACGCTTAAATGTCAATCCTGACCTGTCTCAACGAAATTGTAGCTACCTAGCTACGAACGAGAAAACGATACTTGCAACAGCCGTTAGAACCAACACGGCTTGACGAGATGCTCCGGCGTCCTAGACGTCGCTCCCAGCCTCGCGTCCCGGTCACTCCCGGCCAAACGCAGCATTCCGTCGGAGGCGACAACCGCGAGTCCCGCCCGTGTGGACTCGAGAAGACAGCACTGCGAGGCTCCACCAAGGAGACGCAGCACTCGTGGAATCCCGTAGATGCGAAGATACCAACAGGAAGGTGAACCAGTGGAAATGTAGAGGATTAGGCGGGAAGCCCACTGCTCCCGCAAGTAGTCGATACGCCCGTAGTAGATACCGCGTGACGAAGACGGCACGACGACGGCGATGACGAAGATAACGACGAAGATCCCAAAGGAGAAGACGGAGCAAGAGCAGCAGCCTCAGTCCCAGGCCGTAGTGAAAATCCTCAGAAGTCCCGTCTTAGCCAGCGGAAAACTCCACTTCCAGTCTCGTACGAATCAACTGCTACCAGAGTTGATACGGAGAAAAGTTCCACGGGGCGACCAGACTTCGCCCTCGAGCCACACCGCGCAGCTCCCGCATCAACGACCCAGAGGATGCGTACCGGCTCCCTCCATCCAACCGACGGAAAAGTGTACTGAGCTCTTAGACGCAATCAAGCCCACGCGTCCCTCTCTCACGTGGTCAACCGCCAATCGCTAATGAGAGATTTCCCGCTCCCATTACCTTCCCCAATCACTACTCATCAAAACCCAGCGACCCACAGACCCCCTGTTAGCAAACGAGTAGACCCCGTAGATCTCGCTCACTATAACCCCTCCGAAGACCCCTCTCCCCCTCGGGTTCACTCCGGAGCGAAGCTGTGACATTCCACTACGCGGTGGCCACGCCCACAGCGACAGGCGTGTGGCCGCGGACATGGAGAAAATAATTTTACCCTGTTTATTTACAAAAGAGGTGACTAACCCACATCACCCTTATTGTCGTCGTTTATCACGCGACAGTTGTGTTACAGTAACCCCACTGATCCTTTTTTTCTGTCAACTTTAAACTTAAATTTTCGATCTTGACAAAAAAAGAAAAAGAAAAAGAAGTCTAAAAATAAATCAAATGTAAACAAGAAACTGCATGCTGGCTCATCAGTGAAAAATCATTTTTAGCAAAAGAGACATTTTAATTTATATTTTGGTGAATCTACTGCACACTTGACAAAAACACACACACACACACACACACACACACACACACACACACACACACACACACACACACACATACACACACACACACAAACACACACACACAAACACACACACACAAACACAAACACACACATACACACGCAAACACACAAACACGCATACGCACGCATACGCACGCACACACGCACACACACACACACACACACACACACACACACACACACACACACAAATGTGCACTGTCTCAATCTGGTCTCTTTATAATTAAAAAAAGTCAGGCCGACTCACCAACCTTACCATGTTACCATAACCACGAGTTGGTTTCCCATAGCTGTGACACTTTTTACTCCCTGTGTAAAGGTACAGAATACAAAACATTACTTAACTGCTGTCAGCTGTGTTGGGCATTTGCTCACAAACTTGCGGTGATTTTAGCCTGAAAATTAAAAGGTGTGGACAGCAACCAACATCGTATTCTTTCTTGAGCCAAGATGGCCCTGAAAAGGGCCGTTTACAGGTAAGTGTATACTGATAGGGGTAGAGCCTCCCGTCCCGGGATGGAGAGCGAAGAGTCACAAGACGTGGCAGCTCCGTCTCTGTGGCAGCGTCAAGGCTGCCCACATCTTTTTATTTCCAGTCAGTATTTCGACCGACCCCAGCACCTCATTCTTTTCTTGATTTTAGCCTGGTTTCTTGTGCATTGTCAAACATGCATGATGCATGACCTTCTCTGTGGACCTCCTCGCCCTGACTGCAGGTGCCGGAGCCCAAGGACCTCACTGACCAGGAACTCCTGGACTTGCTGGCGTCTGATGACGCCACAGGCTTCCGCATTCCCATGAGCATCGGGGAGCCCCACGCTGAGATAGACAAGAGTGAGTCCTCTGTCTTGAGCTGGTTTTCTTCTTCTTCTTCTCCTCCACCTCCTCCTCCTCCTCCTCCTCCTCCTCCTCCTCCTCCTCCTCCTCCTCCTCCTCCTCCTCCTCCTCCTCCTCCTCCTCCTCCTTCTTCTTCTTCTTCTTCTTCTTCTTCTTCTTCTTCTTCTTCTGGTATGCCATCACACTTGGATGCCTGTTCTTGCAATGAAGTGTGCTATCTTTTTTTTTGTTTTTTCATTGCTGCCAGATGACACTTGGAGACCAGAGGGTAGAGATTCCTACTAAAGGTTGTTGAAAGTTTTCATGGCGGAACTCAGACAACGAAGAGTCAAATGTGGCCAATCAGACTGCTTATTGTGAGCACTTGTCTCTGAACATGTTTGACAGCTTTCGGTGAGCATTGCTACCTCCTGGGGTACTCAGCATTTGACAACATTTCTGTGACAGTTTCTGTGACAGTTCTGTGTGAGTTTTCATGTCAGCGCTGCTTTGCCTTTGAGACTGCTGTGCACAAAATAGGGCTTTATGTAGAGCTGTGAGAACTTCTGCCTTTAACCAAAGATTATAGGTTACACAAAGATAGCTCATGCCAAGCTTTTGCTCTATAAAGTTACAAGACGCTGCACCTAGCGGCGAGTGTAGGGGTGAATCAAGGAAAGTGTACTCACACCGCTTAGTGACAAGACGGCAAAGAAAGCTGCCTGCTGATTGGAGGATTCTATTCAGGGAACCAACCAGAGGACTGCTTTCATGTAGATATGGCGTTTATGTCTACGCTTTGGACAATTCAATGGTGGCAGCTCTCTCCAGTTCGCGCAGAAAAAGCTATATTTTGGGATACTAGAAACCCATCCGAAGAAAATGTAAGCCATGAACAGCATTAATTTATCAAAGTTGTATGTTGAATGCATCAAAAGGTATTGAAAGGTCCTACTTTTTAACAATCAAAATTTAGGTCACATGGCAACGCTTGATTGTAACTATAAATCTTTGCGGAAGCGGCAACTGAATTCACTTAATCGAATGATTTTCTGGCAGCAAATCACCTTCTTGACAGGTATGTATTGCTTTGCATTTCCTAAAGATATTCCACAGGGGTGTATACGTTGATAAACAAGCTTGCATTCTTAGATAATAATGAAAAATAGATTGTTTCCATTCAAACCATACCATGTAGATCCAGGTCGAGTTGGATTTCACAACGCCTGCTACAAAAAACAAAGCCAAAACACCCCCATTATTGCACAAATCATTTTATTACACATTACACAGTAAATTTATTCACAAACATGATCGGAACGCATCAGAAACCGTCGATAAACAAGAAGTTTTACATGTCGCTAAGAGGTGTGATTAACTTTCCTTGATTCACCAATAGTTCTAGCCACTTGGGGCGCAACGTGTCTCGATCCTCACAACAATGAGCTAATGAGCTATCTTTGTGTAACCTATAATCTTTGCTTTAACTAAAGAGTCTTTGTGTTTTATCTGCAGTTGTGCTTGTTTGGGAAAGCTGTTTGTGTATATTTTGAAGTTTCATATTGTTTTGGATGTGTATAGTAATAAGCATGGAGTGAACGCCCCACACTTAGCATGACAACTTTTGAAATGTTTAGGACAAGTCAGTAGTGTTTCTATGAAGAAGTGGAGAAGGTAAAATGGCCTGGCACATGTTATGTGAATAGGTGAATGATGGTTGATGATTTTTTTTTCAGGTGGAAAGGGCTGTACAGCCTATGATGTGGTGGTTAATCACAACTTCCTGGAGAAAATCAAGACAAATGAATTGTTCAGGACATTTTTCATCACTGTCATGTGTGAAGGCCTTGAGAACAAGTTCAATGTGGAATTCACACGGGGTAAGATTTTCATGTGCACCCTTAGCTTTTTGTTTCATGGAAAAGTTGTTGACCTGACTCCTTCCTTGAAATAAGTCATTTATTTGTGAGGTTGGGCTTCTTTCAATTATATTAAAAGTGCATTATTAACCATTCTTTTGTCGTGCCCATGTTACGTTCACATGTGGAAAAGTAGAAATCCCATTCAAATCTGTTTCTTTCTCCCATTTCTTCAACTTCACCCTCAGTGCATGTCGGTTGATCTGCAACCAAATCACACATGTATTTCCAGTGGATCCAAAGAAAATGAGAAAATGCCTGAGGCAGATTTTATGGGGCTAACTGTATTCACTTTGGAAAAATCAGGAAGAGTTGTGTATATATAATTTGTCTTGTTTTTCAGATTGGATCATAATGAAAAACAGAAAGTTCATTGGAAACCTTCCTGAACACAACATCAGGACCAAGTCAAAACCCTTGATCATGGACATGGAGTAAGCTTTTTTTCACCCTGGAGTCCTCTCCTGCCTCATGTCAGCAGATGTCCTGAGGAATATTCAAAGTACAGTGCTTGCTTCAGTGTTTAGATTATAAAATGATTAACACCTCATCTAAGAATATTGTTCAAGCTTGATATGATAATGATTTATTGAAGTGATCAAAGTGGAGTTCAAAATATATACATACATGACCATAGGTGTAAATGTACATCTTTCTTGCCTTTTTACCCCAATAATTTTCTCTTCATGGTCCTCTGTCTCTCTGTCTCTGTCTCTTGGTCTCTCTGTCTCTTGGTCTCTCTGTCTTATAATCTCTCTGTCTCTTGGTCTCTCTGTCTCTTGGCCTCTCTGTCTCTCTGTCTCTTGGTCTCTCTGTCTCTCTGTCTCTTGGTCTCTCTATCTCTCTGTCTCTCTGACTCTCTGTCTCTTGGTCTCTCTGTCTCTCTGTCTCTTGGTCTCTCTGTCTCATGGTCTCTCTGTCTCTTGGTCTCTCTGTCTCTTGGTCTCTCTGTCTCATGGTCTCTCTGTCTCTTGGTCTCTCTGTCTCTTGGTCTCTCTGTCTCTTGGTCTCTCTGTCTCATGGTCTCTCTGTCTCTTGGTCTCTCTGTCTCTTGGTCTCTCTGTCTCATGGTCTCTCTGTCTCTTGGTCTCTCTGTCTCTTGGTCTCTCTGTCTCATGGTCTCTCTGTCTCTTGGTCTCTCTGTCTCTTGGTCTCTCTGTCTCTTGGTCTCTCTGTCTCTTGGTCTCTCTGTCTCATGGTCTCTCTGTCTCTTGGTCTCTCTGTCTCTTGGTCTCTCTGTCTCTTGGTCTCTCTCTGTCTCTTGGTCTCTCTCTGTCTCTTGGTCTCTCTGTCTCTCTGTCTCTTGGTCTCTCTGTCTCTTGGTCTCTCTCTGTCTCATGGTCTCTATCTCTCTGTCTCTTGGCCTCTCTGTCTCTCTGTCTCTTGGTCTCTCTGTCTCTTGGTCTCTCTGTCTCATGGTCTCTATCTCTCTGTCTCTTGGCCTCTCTGTCTCTCTGTCTCTTGGTCTCTCTGTCTCATGGTCTCACTCTCATGGTCTCTCTGTCTCTCTGTCTCATGGTCTCTCTGTCTCTCTGTCTCTTGGTCTCTCTGTCTCTCTGTCTCTTGGTCTCTCTGTCTCTCTGTCTCTTGGTCTCTCTGTCTCTTGGTCTCTCTGTCTCTCTGTCTCTTGGTCTCTCTGTCTCTCTGTCTCTTGGTCTCTCTGTCTCTCTGTCTCTTGGTCTCTCTGTCTCTCTGTCTCTTGGTCTCTCTGTCTCATGGTCTCACTCTCATGGTCTCTCTGTCTCTCTGTCTCATGGTCTCTCTGTCTCTCTGTCTCATGGTCTCTCTGTCTCTTGGTCTTTCTGTCTTGGTATCTCTGTCTCTTGGTCTCTCTGTCTCATGGTCTCTCTGTCTCTTGGTCTCTCTGACTCTGTCTCATGGTCTCTGTCTCTCTGTCTCTTGGTATCTCTGTCTCTCTGTCTCTTGGTCTCTCTGTCTCTTGGTCTCTCTGTCTCTCTGTCTCTTGGTCTCTCTGTCTCTTGGTCTCTCTGTCTCTTGGTCTCTCTGTCTCTTGGTCTCTCTGTCTCTTGGTCTCTCTGTCTCTCTGTCTCTTGGTCTCTCTGTCTCTTGGTCTCTCTGTCTCTTGGTCTCTCTGTCTCTTGGTCTCTCTGTCTCTCTGTCTCTCTGTCTCTTGGTCTCTCTGTCTCTTGGTCTCTCTGTCTCTTGGTCTCTCTGTCTCTTGGTCTCTCTGTCTCATGGTCTCTCTGTCTCTCTGTCTCATGGTCTCTATCTCTCTGTCTCTTGGCCTCTCTGTCTCTCTGTCTCTTGGTCTCTCTGTCTCTCTGTCTCTTGGTCTCTCTGTCTCTCTGTCTCTCTGTCTCTTGGTCTCTCTGTCTCTTGGTCTCTCTGTCTCATGGTCTCTCTGTCTCTTGGTCTCTCTATCTCTTGGTCTCTCTGTCTCTTGGTCTCTCTGTCTCTGTCTCTTGGTCTCTCTGTCTCTCTGTCTCTTGGTCTCTCTGTCTCTCTGTCTCATGGTCTCTCTGTCTCTTGGTCTCTCTGTCTCTCTGTCTCTTGGTCTCTCTGTCTCCTGGTCTCTCTGTCTCTTGGTCTCTCTGTCTCATGGTCTCTCTGTCTCTTGGTCTCTCTGTCTCATGGTCTCTCTGTCTCTCTGTCTCTCTGTCTCATGGTCTCTCTGTCTCTCTGTCTCTTGGTCTCTCTGTCTCTTGGTCTCTCTGTCTCTCTGTCTCTGTCTCTTGGTCTCTCTGTCTCTCTGTCTCTTGGTCTCTCTGTCTCTTGGTCTCTCTGTCTCATGGTCTCTCTGTCTCTCTGTCTCTCTGTCTCTCTGTCTCTTGGTCTCTCTGTCTCTTGGTCTCTCTGTCTCTTGGTCTCTCTGTCTCTTGCTGTCTCTCTGTCTCTTGTCTCTCTGTCTCTTGGTCTCTCTGTCTCTTGGTCTCTCTGTCTCTCTGTCTCTCTGTCTCTCTGTCTCTTGGTCTCTCTGTCTCTTGGTCTCTTGGTCTCTCTGTCTCTTGGTCTCTCTGTCTCTTGGTCTCTCTGTCTCTCTGTCTCTTGGTCTCTCTGTCTCTCTGCCTCTCTGTCTCTCTGTCTCTTGGTCTCTCTGTCTCTTGGTCTCTCTGTCTCTCTGTCTCTCTGGTCTCTCTGTCTCTTGGTCTCTCTGTCTCTCTGTCTCTTGGTCTCTGTCTCTCTGTCTCTTGGTCTCTCTGTCTCTCTGTCTCTCTGTCTCTCTGTCTCTCTGTCTCTCTGTCTCTTGGTCTCTCTGTCTCTTGGTCTCTCTGTCTCTTGGTCTCTCTGTCTCTTGGTCTCTGTCTCTTGGTCTCTCTGTCTCTCTGTCTCTTGGTCTCTCTGTCTCTCTGTCTCTTGGTCTCTCTGTCTCTCTGTCTCTTGGTCTCTCTGTCTCTTGGTCTCTCTGTCTCTCTGTCTCTCTGTCTCTTGGTCTCTCTGTCTCTTGGTCTCTCTGTCTCTTGGTCTCTCTGTCTCTCTGGTCTCTCTGTCTCTCTGTCTCTTGGTCTCTGTGTCTCTTGGTCTCTCTGTCTCTCTGTCTCTTGGTCTCTCTGTCTCTTGGTCTCTCTGTCTCTCTGTCTCTTGGTCTCTCTGTCTCTTGGTCTCTCTGTCTCTTGGTCTCTCTGTCTCTCTGTCTCTTGGTCTCTCTGTCTCTCTGTCTCTCTGTCTCTCTGTCTCTTGGTCTCTCTGTCTCTTGGTCTCTCTGTCTCTCTGTCTCTTGGTCTCTCTGTCTCTTGGTCTCTCTGTCTCTCTGTCTCTTGGTCTCTCTGTCTCTTGGTCTCTCTGTCTCTCTGTCTCTGGTCTCTCTGTCTCTTGGTCTCTCTGTCTCTCTGTCTCTTGGTCTCTCTGTCTCTCTGTCTCTTGGTCTCTCTGTCTCTCTGTCTCTTGGTCTCTCTGTCTCTTGGTCTCTCTGTCTCTCTGTCTCTTGGTCTCTCTGTCTCTTGGTCTCTGTCTCTTGGTCTCTCTGTCTCTCTGTCTCTTGGTCTCTCTGTCTCTTGGTCTCTCTGTCTCTCTGTCTCTTGTCTCTCTGTCTCTCTGTCTCTGTGTCTCTCTGTCTCTCTGTCTCTTGGTCTCTCTGTCTCTCTGTCTCTTGGTCTCTCTGTCTCTTGGTCTCTCTGTCTCTCTGTCTCTTGGTCTCTCTGTCTCTTGGTCTCTCTGTCTCTCTGTCTCTTGGTCTCTCTGTCTCTTGGTCTCTCTGTCTCTCTGTCTCTTGGTCTCTCTGTCTCTCTGTCTCTTGGTCTCTCTGTCTCTTGGTCTCTCTGTCTCTCTGGTCTCTCTGTCTCTCTGTCTCTTGGTCTCTCTGTCTCTCTGTCTCTTGGTCTCTCTGTCTCTCTGTCTCTTGGTCTCTCTGTCTCTCTGTCTCTTGGTCTCTCTGTCTCTCTGTCTCTTGGTCTCTCTGTCTCTTGGTCTCTCTGTCTCTTGGTCTCTCTGTCTCTTGGTCTCTCTGTCTCTTGGTCTCTCTGTCTCTCTGTCTCTCTGTCTCTTGGTCTCTCTGTCTCTTGGTCTCTCTGTCTCTCTGTCTCTCTGTCTCTCTGTCTCTCTGTCTCTTGTCTCTCTGTCTCTTGGTCTCTCTGTCTCTTGGTCTCTCTGTCTCTTGGTCTCTCTGTCTCTTGGTCTCTCTGTCTCTTGGTCTCTCTGTCTCTCTGTCTCTTGTCTCTCTGTCTCTCTGTCTCTCTGTCTCTCTGTCTCTTGGTCTCTCTGTCTCTCTGTCTCTTGGTCTCTCTGTCTCTTGGTCTCTCTGTCTCTTGGTCTCTCTGTCTCTCTGTCTCTTGGTCTCTCTGTCTCTTGGTCTCTCTGTCTCTTGGTCTCTCTGTCTCTTGGTCTCTCTGTCTCTTGGTCTCTCTGTCTCTCTGTCTCTCTGTCTCTTGGTCTCTCTGTCTCTCTGTCTCTTGGTCTCTCTGTCTCTTGGTCTCTCTGTCTCTTGGTCTCTCTGTCTCTTGGTCTCTCTGTCTCTCTGTCTTATGGTCTCTCTGTCTCTTGGTCTCTCTGTCTCTTGGTCTCTCTGTCTCTCTGTCTCTCTGCCTCTCTGTCTCTTGGTCTCTGTGTCTCTTGGTCTCTCTGTCTCTTGGTCTCTCTGTCTCTCTATCTTATGGTCTCTCTGTCTCTCTGCCTCTCTGTCTCTCTGCCTCTCTGTCTCTCTGTCTCTTGGTCTCTCTGTCTCTTGGTCTCTCTGTCTCTTGGTCTCTCTGTCTCTCTGTCTCTTGGTCTCTCTGTCTCTCTGTCTCTTGGTCTCTGTCTCTTGGTCTCTGCCTCATGGTTTCTTTGTCTCTTGGTCTCTGTCTCTCTGTCTCTTGGTGTCTCTGTCTCTTGGTCTCTCTCTCTCTCTCTCTCTCTCTCTCTCTCTCTCTCTCTCTCTCTCTCTCTCTCTCTGTCTCTTGGTCTCTCTGTCTCTTGGTCTCAGTCGCATGCTCATGCTTTTGCTTCTTCTGCTTTGAATTCTGGTCTAGCTGTTGCTTCTCCTTCTCTTCCTCCTCCTGCTGCTTCTTTTCCTCCTCGCCCTTCAGCCTGCTCCCTCTTTCTCTGTCCTTACTCCTGCTGCTCCTGTCCTTTGTTGCTGTGTGAGTGGCCAGAGAGCTAATAGAGAGTGTTAATTCTTGCAGTCAGCAGCAGAAGCCCAGTGAAGCCCCCTCTGCCAGCAAGAAGTCCCTCATCCAGGAGGTGGACCCCAAGGCTGAGGAGAAGAGGAGGGAAGAAGAGAAAAGGAAGTAAGAACTGGTTTTGGTGTACAAGCACTGTGGTCTCCCTTGCTGTACCTGTCACACATCTTGCGTCGTTCAGATGGATTGATCTAGCTGAAATGACCTTGTGGAAGTTTTTAAAAATAATAATAACTTCTATTTTTCTCTTAATGTATTAGCACCTAAAATTTAAGCCTCTATCATCATCCTTCCTTAAACTAATGTGCATGTGTGTACACTTGTGCATGTCTATGCTTGCGTGTGTGTGTGTGGTGGGGGGGGGGGGGGGGGGTGTTCGTGTGTGTGTGTGTGTGTGTTGGCCTGAAGAAGAATACAATTCTGAAAGCTCGCCATGGGAGAATACCCATCTGGAGAGAGCGCACACTCGACACCCTAGAGGAGACTGACTCTGTAGGAGGATGGGGCACAGCTCACTACCATGAGAGGAAATTCTTCTCAGTAAGCACATGCTTGACAACCCAAAAGATCCCTTTTCAGGGCCCCTCTTTCTCAAGGAAGAATACAATTTGTCAGACTTTGTCACTCTATCCCTCTAAGTTTACTTATGTCCGACCCCTGGCTTTTCACCTCATGGTATGTGTGTGTGTGTGTGTGTGTATGTATGTGTGTGTGTTTGTGTGTGTGTGTGTGTGTGTGTGTGTGTGCATGTGTTTGTGTGTGTGTGTATGATATGTGAGTGTATGTGTACTTGTGTGAGAATGTGCCTGTGTGTGTTCTTTAGCCTGTGGGCAGTTCTCTCCAAACACAGTGCAAGTCCCTGTTACTTGCATTACAGGGCCCCAGAGCCCAGGTTCACCATAGAGCAGGTGCCTGCAGAGGGCCACCCCGAGTTTTTGGTGGCAGAAATCCACCTTCCCAGAGTGGTGAGTACCACTAGACCTGTTGGTGCTCAACTTTTGAGTACACACGGAAAGGAAAAAGAGGGCACTCATTGCAGCTATAAACTTCCATGCATTGTTAATGGACTGGAACTTTATTAACCGGAATCTCTTCAATTGATAGACATGAACTTGCCTGAGGAGAGTTGTGTGGACCCCGCTCAGCATCTGATTGGCTGCGTTTTTACATAGGCATTTATGCTAGAAACAAAACCAAATTGCCTTGATGACTGCTGCAAATATGCTATTCATCGTACCCAGTTCAGCTGAAAATGTATTGTGTACACCTGTTTGTCAATTATTCACACTTTATTGTCATTTTGGGTGGAATAGCAAGCAAGCACGTATTAATTGGTTGTCATACTGTGTGAGAGTCACTGTGAATTAAACAACCAACATCAAACCCTTTCTTTGGACAAGCTCACTAGTGTGGCCCAATAGTGGAAGGAATTCCTATTAACTCTTGCCCTGATAGTCATGGCATATGCTGTGACAGATGAGAGGGAAATGTTGTGAAATGTGCGTTTAATTTTTTTATCATTTTCTTCAAACAATACTGTGGATTTGTTCTTTGTTCAATTGTGAGTACTTCTGGTATCAGCTCTGCAATATTTTGTTGGATAGTTAGAAGGGCATATGCAAAAGAAGAGGGTAAGTGTATCTTTGTAATGTAACCTTTTTTTGTGCTGACAGACCAAACAGTGCTAATTGATGCCAGGGTAAGGGTTAAGAGCCCGAAGCTTTAAAAAAAAAAACATGTTACAGAGAACAAACCTTAGCCTTAGTATCTCCTCATGATATTGTTGCAGACAGCTGCAGGTGAGTGAGTTTAACATTGATTTTTATCTTTTTCCTCAGAAAGCAGCCAGCACACTGATTCTGGATGTTGGGGAGGACCGGATCCGGCTGGAGACGAGATCTAACGCATATTTCCTTGACATCTTCCTTCCCTTCAACCTGGTGCAGGAGGAGTGCGGGGCACAGTTCAACAAAGCCTCCAAGGTAGGTTTTTTGACTCACATGCGAAGCAAAAGTGAGTCTATGTACTCAGCCGTGTCGTCCGTCCGTCCGTCCGGGCGTCCGGGCGTAAAAAACTTAAACGTTGGATTTTTCTCGGAGACTATTAAGTCTATCAACACCAAATGTGGCATGATGGTGTATGATGACAAGGCCTCAAAAAACATACATAGTGACTTGACCTTGCTTCAAGGTCAAGGTCACAGGAGCCATAAATGTGGTCTCAAAAACAGTCATTTTTCACATTTTCCCAATTTTCTCCCACGTTATTGAGAATGGCGACCTTAGCTACAAGTGGTATATAGGTCAAAGCAAGCCCTATCTTTTGATACCAGTTTAGTTGACCTTGCTTCAAGGTCAAGGTCACAGGAGCTCTTTAAAGTTGGATTGTATACATATTTTGAAGTGACCTTGACCCTGAACTATGGAAGATAACTGTTTCAAACTTAATAATTATGTGGGGCACATGTTATACTTTCATCATGAGACACATTTGTTCACATATCATCAAGGTCAAGGTCACTTTGACCCTTATGAAATGTGACCAAAATGGGGTAGTGAACCACTAAAAGTGACTATATCTCATGGTAGAAAGTGCCAATAAGCACCATTGTGCTTCCTATGTCTTGAATTAACAGCTTTGTGTTGCATGACCTTGGATGACCTTGACCTTGGGTCAAGGTCACATGTATTTTGGTAGGAAAAATGTGTAAAGCATTTCTTTGTGTATGATGTCATTGGTAGGTTTAGTTGTTTGACCTTGACCTTGAAGGTCACCTGAAGGTCAAGGTCATATGAAGGTCAAGGTCAAGCATGTGAGTCGTATGGGCTTTGCCCTTCTTGTTTTTTCATGTGTGTGCATTTTCTGGAAGTAGGAGTTTTTTGTGACTGCTGTCACTGTACTGATGTTTTTAACTCAATGACGACGCATCTCATCATATGATGAGATGAGGTGAGCAACGGTTGACGACGCATCTCATCATATGATGCGGTGCGCATGTAAATTTCTTGTGCGTGTTGTGAGGGGCTCTTAACCAGTCGAGGTAGTCTAGTTCTCTTATAAGATAGTGAGGAACATTGTAGATCGTCTGTGTCTATGAATTTGAAGAGGATAAGGCACTGCCAGAGTTTTCTAAACATACTGTACCAGTAGACAACCATAGGTATATGACCTTTTCACCTCGAAAAAAGATTTGCAAAATCATCCCACACACGTGGCTTAATAGCATCAGCCAATGAAAAGGCTCCATCTGTAGCGTCATGGCCAGTGAAAGGGAGGCAACTCTCCCTGTTTCCTGCACATGCGCATAGATACCATGATGCAACCACGTGCCACCACTTTTCGACTTTTCGTTGGAGTGTTTGGATGTACTCTGGTGTTCTCCTCAAGTCTTCACGTTGTGCGGACTTTCTGAAGGATTTGCTGTCGACTATGGCGGCGTTGCTGTTGGGAAGTACAAACACTCCTACGGCCCTCGCCGTTTTTCGAATTCCTGTTTAATTCGTTTTTTGCTTCAATTTCTGTTCCTGCCGGTAACCTCAGTGCACGGTCTGGTTCAGTTATTTTGTTGCCTGTTGTCTCTAGCTTCGGCTAGGTGCGTTGTGAGCGTGTTTTCGCTTGTTGTACGCTTTTATTCTTGTGAGTGCGTTCTTGCTACTGCTTGCGTCAAGTTGACGCTGTTGCTGTCCGCCATTTTGTTTCGCCATTTTGGGAATATGGCGGCTCGCCCTCCTACCTCTCTTCAGGGTACGGAGGCGGTGCGCAGGTGCGCAAGCGCGGCTCTGCTTCTAAGAGGAAGAGCTGTTTGTCTATACCTCCTTCCTTTTTGCCATGTAAGAGGTAAAGTCGCGTTCGAGTAAGCCTCGTTCGGCCTCTTCCTCTGCATCGTGTAGCAGGGTAGACGATGTGTCGGGGAAGATTTCTTCTCTCGACAACTCTTCTTTACAGGACACTCTGTCTCTGGGGATTGCTCGGGGGTGGTTTCTGAGCCAGTTTTGGGTCCCCAGGCGGCTGCTGCATGTTTGGTGTATTTGTCTGAGGCTGCCTTTGTTTCAGTTCCCAGAGTGCGGTGTCGCACCGATCGGATTCTCTCCCGGCGGTAAGTCGAGACGGAGACGAGTCCCTCGGTGGGGTGGGCACGGCTATCGATCGCAAGGGGGCTCTGCCCATGCGATCCGATCAGCATGTTGCCTCGGATTCCTGGCCTTCTCCTGGTCGACCAGTAGATCGTATCCGACACGAGTCGCGATACCGGCAGAGCGTTGCTATCGATCCCGCCGAGGCAATGCCCGCGCGATCCGATCAGCATGCTGCCATGGTTCACTGGCGATCAGATGATCATTCAATCGATCATGATGGGAGAGGAAAAGAGCGGGTCAGGATACAGGCTTTGCGTTGCGATCGACCGCACAGAGGCTTTGCCCGTCCGATTCGATCAGCATGCTGCCTTGGCATTCGGACGATCAGCCGATCGTTCCGTACATCGTGACGGCCAGGCGTCAGTCACGGTGCATGCAACGTTGCGATCGCTTACACGGAGGCAATGCCCAGTTGGCTCGATCAGCATGCTGCTTTGTTTTCCGGGCGTTCTGTCCCTCGATCAGTGGATCGTGGCGATCAGCGCGATCGGAGAGGTGTTGCTGTCGACCGCGCAGAGGTTTTGCCTTGGCGGTCTGATCAGCGTCCTCGCTTGTTTTCACGACGATTGCCTGGTCTATTGCTCGATCGTGATCGTCCTTGTCGGGAATTTCGACACGATCGAGCAGTAGATGGTGTTGGGCAGGGGTCCTTTTACAGGACGCGCGGTGCTGTTGATCGCTCCGAGGTTTTTTCCCGGACGGTTTGATCAGCCTGCGTCCTTGGCGTCTCAGCGATCACGTGATTTTGCGCGAGATTCTCGCCCTCGGCGATACGTGCCTGACGATCGCTTGGATTTGCGTTTCGATCAGCATACTGTCTCAGTTCTAGGGGGATCGGTCGATCGCATGTCAGATCGCGATCTTCTCTTTGACTCTGATTCTCCCGTTCGTGCTTCTCGGGAATCTCTGCTTGGGCGGCGCGTTGAGTCTCGACACTATCTCCTTCGTGATTTGTCAGACTCTGATTCGCGATCGCTCAGTCCGGTACGGGTTTCTGCTCGTCGCTCACATAGGTCTGCGGACTCTGAGTGTTTTCGATGGCAATCCGCCCGGCTGCCTTCCGGCGCTCGTACTTTGTTTTTTCCTCGATTGCCTGATCTATCGCTCGATCGTGATCATCCCTGTCGGGAATCAGACACAATCGAACGGTAGCTAGGTATGGACCAGGGTCACTGTACGGGTCGAGCATTGCTGATGTTCGCGCTGGGGTTTTTCCGCGCGATTCCATCGGCAGACAGCCTTGAATTCTCGGCGGTCGCGAGTTTTCGCGCAGGATTCTCGACTTGGGGCAGGCGTTGCTGACGATCGCTCGGTTTTGCCCATGCGTTTTCGATCAGCAATATTGCCTCAGGTCTCTGGGGATCGGCTGATAGGTGATCAGATCGTGATCTTTCCTTCGGTCTGGTCGTCCGTGGTACAGGCAGAGCATTGCTGACGCCGCACAGAGATTTTTTCCTTGCGGTTCGATCAGCTGCTGCCTTGTATTCCCGGTGTTCGCGTGAATCGTGTTTTTTCCGGCCGGGAATTTCGTCACGGCAGGCGATGCTGACGTTCGCTCAGTGACGTTTCCTTTGCAGTCAGAGCAGCTTGTTTCGTTCATTTCCCGGCGATCGGCTAATCTCACGCTAGTTCGTGATCCTTTCTGCCGGGAATCACAACAAGATCGGCGGACAGGCAGGGCTTGCTATCTACCGCACGGAGGCAAGGCCCGGGCGGGCAGATCGGCATGCTGCCTTGCATTCTTGTCAGTCAGCTGCTGCCTCAGGTCTCTGGGGATCGACGGATCGATTACAGATCGTGATCTTTCCTTTGAGTCTGTTTTTTGTCCAGTTCGTCCCTTCCGGGAATCGGTTTCAGCCAGGTGTTGCTGACGAACGCACAGTGTTTTGCCCTTGCGGTCGGATCAACATGCTGCGTTGTTTTCTCGGCGATCGCCTGTTCGATCGACAGATCGCAGTACAGGCGGGGTCTACGAACATCGGGGTTTTCAGAAATCTTACGGCACTTGGCGTTTTTTCGATTTCTGTTCATTCTCCGTTTGTGCACTTTACATGTATTGTTCCACCGGTTTTCAGTCCGGTTAGGTTCAATTATTGTCTCTAGCTTTGTCTCGGTGCATTGGCTTTTCTTCGCGTGAATCTCCTTCTTTCCTGTATTAGCTTCGGACTTTCTGGAAGTCGGAGCGATCAGTGGATCGTGTCGGATAGGTCTTGGACAGGCAGAGCACTGCTATCGACCGCATGGAGGCTACGACCATGCGGGCCGATCAGCGTGCTGCCTTAGTGTTCTGGAGTTCGGCCGTTCTACCGTAGATCGTGAGGGACAGGAGTCACGTTATAGGTATCAGCTTGCTGCTTTGTTCCCGGCAATCGCCGGATTTACGATTGATCTTGAGCATTCCAGCTGGGATTCAGTCTTCAAGCAGTGGCGATGTTGGTGAGAGGCAGGGGAGTTCGGTTGGCGGTTGTACCTGGACGATTGGTTGGTTTACACCTATCGTCTCTGCACTCACTCTCATGGAAGTTCCTTTTCCACAGAATTTTTTCTCTGGAAATTGACTATCCTGGCAGATCACTGAGCCGGAGGACCGACACAGACACGACCTTGGTGTCCAGCCTTTGGTCTGCACTCGAGTCTCTGCGGCAAATCCACTTTCTAGAGATGGAAGCGTATTCTCTCTCTGAAGGGATTGGTGTCAGTATTGCGTGATCGGCACGTGACAATCTCGGGTGATAATGTCGCGTGGCTGAGTTTTCTTCGCCATCAGGGTGGCACAGTCTCTACGACTCTGTCTCTCTGGGCTGAGGAGGTTCTCTTGGGCTCACTTTCCTGGAGGTTCCATTTCCACGGCATTCTTTCCCGGGAAATTGAATATCCTTGCAGTTCACTGAGCCGGAGGAATCATTTTCTTCCTATGGAATAGACTGTGGCTTCGCTGGGGCGACCTGGTGGTGAATCTGTTCGCCACCCGATTCAACACATGTCTTCCGTGTTTCCTCTCGCAGATGCACGATCCGAGGGCTCTCGGACGAATGCTTCTGCTAGGTCGTGGTCGGGCGTGCATGTCTATGCTTTTCTCCCACTCGCCTTATTCCGAAGGTGTTGGCCAGGGTCGCCCTAGAGTGTCCTCGGATGATTTTGGTCGCACCTTTCTGGACGGGAGTTTCATGCTTCCTTGAGCTGCTTGCTCTGGCGGATGGGGAATACATTGTTCTCATTCTCTCTGGTCCATTCTCGAGCAGCCTCACTCGAGAATGTGCCAGTCGGTCGTTCACTTCCTGAACTTTCTGCTTGGCTCTGTTCAGACACACAGTTTGCAGAGAGACAGGTCTTGTTTCCCTCGTTCGATGTCACACGCCTCCCTCGGTAGTTACCGCTCGGCGTTCACGAACACAAGCAAGGCCACGTGTGGCATTGACGTGTCTTTCGGTTGGAGGGTCCCCACCATCACCTGTGTATGTCGATCCGAACGATACTGACTGTGTCAACTGTCCAGTCTGTGCACTGGAGTATGTCTGGCTAGAACTCAGTCTCGTCGTTTCGCCGACATAGACTGTTTCTTCCATGGAAGTTGGCCACAGCGGGATATCAAAGACATCCATTTCCTAAGCTGGATTTGTCTTTGGATCACGGACACGTTTTGAATGCGCAGCTTGTTCCTCTGGTTGGTGTATCCAGGACTCATGAGATTCGCAGGGTTGCGACCTCTGTGGCTTTTGCCAAGAATGTATCGCTCTCATCTCATGAGGGCGGCGTTCTGGCGCAGTGACTGCGTTTTCACGCATCACTGCCGGCAGAATGTTCGCGTTCGTTGCCTGGACGGCACCTTTGGCATCAATAGTTGGTTGTGGCGGGTTCGCTGTCCGCCTTTGAGTGGTGTGTGTTCTTTAAGTTAGGTTGGTAGATGCACATCCCTCCTCCCTTCTGGGGTAATCTACCTATGGTTGTCTACTGGTACAGTATGTTTAGAAAACTTTAAGAAATTTAAACTAATTTCTATGTTTTCCTAGCATACTTACCAGTAGACAACATAATGTCCCACCCTCCTCCCCATTTTTTGTGCATCTTCACACGAGTTTCTCGGTATGGTGTCGAAAAGTGGTGGCACGTGGTTGCATCATGGTATCTATGCGCATGTGCAGGAAACAGGGAGAGTTGCCTCCCTTTCACTGGCCATGACGCTATAGATGGAGCCTTTTCATTGGCTGATGCTATTAAGCCACGTGTGTGGGATGATTTTGCAAATCTTTTTTCGAGGTGAAAAGGTCATATACCTATGGTTGTCTACTGGTAAGTATGCTAGGAAAACATAGAAATTAGTTTAAATTTCTTAAAGTTTGTTTACACATGTGGCAAGGGGGCGATTTCAACGCTAAATCGCAATGGCGTCGCGGCAGGACGATGAGAATTTTGTTGAAATCGCTATGAAAGAAGGATCAGATGAGAAGAACGATGTGCTCCTTTTTTCTGAAGAGGACAAAGATGAAAAAGATGCAGTTTTATAGGAGCAGATCATAGATATAGTGCACGAACTGCTGACCGAAGAAGAGGAATCGGAAACTGATCCGTACACGCTGTTGGCTGAGAAGTCAGCCTCACTCCAGCCGAACGAAATACAGGCACGCCAGACGGTACCCATCTTTGTTGCAATACTATATTTAAAATAAAAAATAATGAGAGAATGACATTGATCTACAAGGATAAAGGAGACAAAGAGCGTTCTAATGATGGCAACAGTTTTTCCATTGCTTGATTAGTATTTTTTCAGCAATTTCAGAAACATGCGTCTCCAGTCAATACGAGCTAAAAATAGTGCCGTCTTCAATGAGTTAATGTCATCGTTTTCATTACTCTAGAAATGTTACAGAGCCAAAATTTCAGCAGAATTTTCCGTTCTAGGTTTGCTCAGGCTGGAGTGTGCTTCATGGAACAGGGGTGTAATTTGAGGGCTGAAACCACTGCCACATGGAAAACATGGCAAAAATGCAGACTGTACTACTTCTGGAGTCAAGGCACTTTCGGCACTCAAGATTGTTTAAGGCTTAGCTACTGGACAGGGCTCTGAAAGCTCCACAGCCAGTGACTGAAGCTGAAAAGGGGTGACATCTAGTGGCTGCAACAACATCTCCTATTCCCGCTTTGCTTGATGTAGAGCCTAGAGTTAATGTAGCTCCTGATGCAGAACTGAAACCCTACTGGGGATAGAGAGAGAAAGCTCCAGGCCTGAGCCTTGGAGAAGCATGGCTATAGAGAGACCCGATAGCCAGATAGAGACTAAGCAAGTATTATCCCTCCAGGTTTACTGGAGGTCCTCACAGCTTTATCTGTCTGTCTGTGTGTGTGTGTGTGTGTGTCTGTCTGTCAGTCCCGACTTAACGGCTGATATCTCAAAAACTACTTGATGGATTTCCTTGACATTTTGCACACTTACTGGAAGTTAGGTCCGATTGAATGTATCAAATTTTCAGAATCGAGGTTTGAAAAGAAAGTGACTTTCTGTACGTTTTGGTGTTACAAAGAAGGCAAGGGACGGAACTCTGTCCCGACTCAAGGGAAGTTTTGGCATGTGTGACGTGATCATTTGACGTGGAATAACGTGACGTAATTTCGAGGAGATTGGACATTGGTGAAGGAGAAAGAAGGATTTTTTCTCCCTCCAGGTGTAC
>JAWQFJ010003076.1:192500-202500 GCA_034096865.1 Theodoxus fluviatilis
GCTGTTTCTTGTTGTGACTCCATTGTTGCGTTGGTAACGTCAACAACTGGAACGACCGACCGGAAGTGACCACGAGGAGGCGCTACCCAGTTTATATCCAATGACGAGCCCTCTCCAAGGCTTTCTGCAGAATCACACTCCAAACATTTTTGAGGGAAAATTCATGTGGGATCCCCCGATCACTGAAGGTATATGACAATTTGTGTGTGAAGCAAGGGCGTACTCTATTCCGATCGATGTGTGTGTTGTCTTCGTCCTATGTAGGCTGACTGAGCGATCAGTAGACTGTGTCTGGTGTAACCGTTAGAAGCTAATCACGCAGGGCAGCAGAGCTGTGCCTAGAGAAATCGTCGATTTCTGCGAGTGAAAATTCCATTGTTTTAGTGTGCTGTCACTGACTTAACCCAGTATGCGTCTGCTTCTGTGTACATACAGCTCTGATTACTTCACCTGCCGTTGCTACACCAGGATTCTGCTGGAATCTTTGTTTACAGGTGGTAACCGAGTAATTGATTCGCCGGTATGTAATCGTGTTTTTCACGTAGACTTGTCGCAGACTTACATTGCAATTGAGTTGTGCCTGATGCATGGCACAACTTTGATGAGAAGGTGATCGTCATCCACTATGGAACAGCTGGCAGATGTCGTGGGCTGTCTTTGAAATGTAGATTAATGAACGTATTTATCTTGGGAAACAACACCTGCACAAGTGTAAACACGAATGACGATCATGAGCCGTCCTCAGGACGAGACTATTTTTAGAACTGCAGAAATGCGACTGCCCGAGCGATTTGACGAGGGTCAAGCAAGAGAGTTCTCTCATTACAGTTAGCTTTGTTTTGCGCTGTTTCTGTGCACGAACTGAGAATTGGCAACAGGATCTTGTCAGTCACTGGTGTGGAAGGCAATGGATTTTGATCTGATGAAGGGTGAACAGAAGGCTCCCCCTTTGTTGATACCGTGGCTCGCAGTGGTTAATGTAATGACAGAGCTCATTAAATTCGTTCTCGGTTGATTCACTTTGGCAGTATAAATTGGTGCCGGGATCAGCGCTTTGAAATCAATGCAATGGATTCTCAGAGCTGAAGGGTAAAGGGTGTGCTTGTGTTGGTCACATCATTCGGTTTTTATTTCGTTTTACTCTGCAAGAGAGAGAGAGAGAGAGAGAGAGAGAGAGAGAGAGAGAGAGAGAGAGAGAGAATGTACTTGCTTACTTGTCTGTGTGTGTTGTGTGTGTGTGTGTGTGTGTGTGTGTGTGTGTGTGTGTGTGTGTGTGTGTGTTTGTGTGTGCCTCTCTCTCTCTCTCTCTCTCTCTCTCTCTCTCTCTCTCTCTCTCTCTCTCTCTCTCTCTCTGTGTATGTGGGTGTATGCATATGCACATGGGGGGGGGGGGGGGGGGATGGGGAGTAGAGTCCATGTAAAAACTTCGGGCTTCACTCCACCTGGTCACATATATAAGCTGAGTAAAGGCTTGTTTGTTTGTGAAGCTGAGTAAAGCTTGTTTGTTTGCTTGTTCGTTTGAGAAGCTGAGTAAAGGCTTGTTTGTTTGCTCGTTTGTTTGATCCTAATATATATATATCCATGATTTCACTTTCAAGCAATATCCAGGAGTAACAAAAAAGACTGCACAAAGTTTGACATTTTGTCACACAAATAAACATTTTCCCTTGATCAATACTTTCAGAAAATTCACCAAATCAGGGATTGTTACTGCAATTTAAATTTTAACTGTGAACAGGTGTATGTGTGTGAGTGTGTGTGTGTGTGTGTGTGTGTGTGTGTGTGTGTGTGTGTGTTGCATGTCTACCAATACATGTATACAGTTGGAGCTGCTTGATGCCCTCCTCTATCAGCTGAAACCCCTACTCCAGTAGCTCTGCCAGGGGCTGCTAGGCTTTTGGGGCGTGCTCCAGTAGCTCTGCCAGGGCCTGCTGGGCTTTTGGGGCCTGCTCCAGTAGCTCTGCCAGGGGCTGCTGGACTGTTGGGGCCTGCTCCAGTAGCTCTGCCAGGGGCTGCTGGGCTTTTGGGGCCTGCTCCAGTAGCTCTGCCAGGGGCTGCTGGGCTTTTGGGGCCTGCTCCAGTAGCTCAGCCAAGGGCTGCTGGGCTTTTGGGGCCTGCTCCAGTAGCTCTGCCAGGGACTGCTGGGCTTTTGGGGCTTGCTCCAGTAGCTCTGCCAGGGGCTGCTGGGCTTTTGGGGCCTGCTCCAGTAGCTCTGCCAAGGGCTTGCCATCAGCAGTGGGGGATCTCAGCCTGTCTCAGAGTTGTGTTTTCCTAATTAATGATAGAAAAAGACTCATTGCTGCCTTATACTTACTCAAAATTATTCACACCAAGTGTTGCCTTGATAGGCATAACAAAGTCAACCAAATAAATATTGCACCATTGCAATCAGATGCCTTAATTTAGAGAAAGCATCAAGTGTGTCTCTTGTTTCTAACAATTTAGGCATAGGGCAGGAGAAAGGACAGGAGGGATTATCAGTGGTCTCATGTCAAGTTCAATTAACAAATGATATGCTGGGACCCTCCCAGGCTGATAAGCTACATAGTAGGCTGGTCTTACAACATATATAACATGGCTGTCTGAGATGCTGGATACATGATAGAGGGATAGGGGGAGGAGAGAGGGGAAACAGGCTGACAGTGGGCTTGGCTGGTGCTGGTGCTTGGGCCAGGCAAAAAGGGGGGGGGGGGGGAGAGGGAGAGAGAGAGAGAGAGAGAGGGGGGGGGGGGGGGGGGGGGAGGGAGAGAGAGAGAGAGAGAGTCAATGTAAAAACTTTGGGCTTCTTCACCCGGTCACATATACACACTTGAGGGTATAGTGTGTGCAATGTGGAAAGGTTGTTTGTGAATATGTAGTAAGCCATGAATGAGATCAGTAGCTTTTAGTGCCAACAAAAGGTCATGGATTCAGTTGTAGGTTCATGTTAAAGACAGTTGAGCCACGTGACATATTATGCTGTCTGGGTAAAGGAGCTAAGTATGTAGGCATGGTGACAATCTCTGAGCAGATAATATCAACCAGAGCCCGTGTATAAATATGTTAGTCAGTGTCCAAACATGAGGGCGTTTACTTCAGTTTAGGTAAGGTTTACCGTGGAAAATTGTCATTTGTTTTTTCCTTCATTTTCAGTCAATTATTTAAGAAATTTGGAGGGATAGATATGTTTTAATGGAAATAATTTGTGCAATATCTTGAAAAGAATAATGATTTTATGGAATTACATGTTTTTTTCCTCCTTTTTTCTCTCTGTAACTGCTTGGTAACAAACAAAAAGTATCTTCCTTAACTGTCAGTTTCAGATTGTGAAGTAAGAAAATGTTCAATTAAGAGGTTACTGTTACTGGCAGATAAATTGGCATGAAACCTCTAAGACATTATCATTATGAAACAGCTTTTTAATATGTGACATGCTCATGTTTTTGTGATGTGCTCCTTCAAGCTTATTGTGCATGCGTGCGTGAGTGTGTGTGCCTGTGTGAAGGGCTGCATTTCTGAATGCCTACTTTCAAATGAGGATAGAAACTGGACTATGTCTGTTTGTGTGCTATGTTCATAACTCTACAAATACATCAGTGCGGACTCCAAGTTTAAGCATTAAGTTTATGGTTTTCTTATTGGTGTGTTTGGTAGTGGATCAAAGAAAGAGATTTAGGCCAAAGAAAAATATAGTTGCTGCTGCAAGTGTAACCAGGTTGACTCTATTTTTTCTGCTGACCCTAAACTTTTTTTTCAATGCCAAAAAAGAAAAAGAAGAAAAATAAAAGGGGAAGAAATCAATGGTAACCAATGAATTGTGTGCTGTCCCATCTTCTGTGCCCTGTGAGCACTTTTGATATTCACTATTTAAGTTTAAAAAATCACAGTTGTCAGTGAAAGAGAAATTGTGATTGATATTCAATCTGGCCTCTATGAAAAAATAAATAAATCTTCAGGCTGTCCTGCAGACCCAATTTTTTCTGGTCATGTCACCGTGACCACAAGTTGTTTTTTTCTTTTGGTCCAAGTTGTCCCATGCAAAAAAAAAAGTCAATAAATGTTGCTATCATGATTGCCTCTATTAATCTATATATATTTACATTTTGAGATAAAGAGGTGATGGAGTCACCACCTTTGCTAGCAGTTGCATCCCTTTAGTTTAAACTTTTACCCTGCATCCTGCAAGGGTTATGTCCCTTGGTAACCAGGTGGCAAAAGCAGAAAGCAATGAATGTGTCTGTATGTGTGTACATGAGTTTTTGTGTTTGACTCTATATAATAGAGTGCTCTCTAGCTTCATGTGTGTTTGTATGAGTGCAGGAATGTGTGTGTGTGTGTGTGTTTGTGCGTTCATGTGTGTTTGTGTGTGCGAGTGTTTGTGTGTGTGTGTGTGTGTTTGTGTGTGCGTGTGTTTGTGTGTGCGTGTGTTTGTGCTAGTGGATGCTTATGCATGTACATTATTTGCAAGTAGGTTTATCTGTCTGTGTGTGTGTGTGTGTGTGTGTGTGTGTGTGTGTGTGTGTGTGTGTGTGTGTGTGTGTGAACATGCTATTAAGTTTTTGTGTTTGTAAAAATTGTGTGTGTGTTTGTGTTGAAGATATTTGGTTTATGTTTGTGTGTCAGGATGCATATCAATTATGTTTGACTGAGTTAGAAAAGAACATGAAGTTACTGATAATACTTTTTCACCTGAACACCACGCTCTCATCATCTTCACTTCAGTCACTGATGAAGTTCCTTCATTCGGCAAATGGGGAGAACGAGAGAGAGAGAGAGAGAGAGAGAGAGAGAGAGAGAGAGAGAGAGAGAGAGAGAGAGAGAGAGAGAGAGAACAACAACAACAAAGAACACAATATTTTATTGTGTAGGCCACCGAGAGAGAGAGAGAGAGAGAGAGAGAGAGAGAGAGAGAGAGAGAGAGAGAGAGAGAGAGAGAGAGAGAGAGAGAGAGAGAGAGAGAGAGAGAGAGAGAACAACAACAAAGAACACAATATTTTATTGTGTAGGCCACCGAGAGAGAGAGAGAGAGAGAGAGAGAGAGAGAGAGAGAGAGAGAGAGAGAGAGAGAGAGAGAGAGAGAGAGAGAGAGAGAGAGAGAGAGAGAAAGAGAGACTCAGAGAGTCTCTTTCTATTGGCTCCCAGAAAAAGAACAGTGCAGTGGAAAAAGTTTTGCTCCATCACAGGGCTCCTGTCCAAATTGGATTGCCCTGCCTTGCCTTGTGTGAGAGGGATCCTCTCTTTCCAGTCTATTGATTTTCCCTCCAAGCCATGACAGGACCTCTTGTGAGCTTTGATGTTTTATTTATCCAAATGGAGGGCTGGTCCAGGAACCCTGGAGGTGAGGGAGAGATGCTGTCAACTAGCATCCTGTCTTGTCTGCCAGCTGCAGAAGCCTGGAGCTTGCAGAATGCAGTGGCACCCCCTCGCTGTTGGCACTCCTGGCTTGATTATTCCTGATTCTGCTGATATGTCATTGATGGTATCTTTGAGAGTTCATCAGCAGGCATACTTTTTTGCCGTGTTGTTAATTAACTTGCTTGTGATCTTGTAGCCAAGGGTAATGAATTTGTAATATTATGGGACTGCAAAAAAAGAAAAGAAAGAGATTGACGGTAAACAACAAAATGCATGCTGTCCCATTTTCCCTGCCCTATGATCACTCAGGGAATCTACTATTAAAGTTTTTGACTCACATGTGTATGATGTGAAGCAAAAGTGAGTCTATGTACTCACCCGTTTCGTCCGTCCGGGCGTGGTGTCGTTCGTAAAAAACTTTAAGTTTAACGTTGGATTTTTCTTGGAGACTATTAAGTCTATCAACACCCAATTTGGCATGATGGTGTATGGTGACAAGGCGTCAAAAAACATACACAGTGACTTGACCTTGCTTCAAGGTCAAGGTCGCAGGGGCCATAAATGTTGTCTAAAAAACAGTCATTTTTCACATTTTCTCAATTTTCTCTGAAGTTTTTGAGATTGGATACCTGACCTATATATGGTATATAGGGCAAAGTAATCCCTATCTTTTGATACCAGTTTGATTGACCTTGCTTCAAGGTCAAGGTCACAGGAGCTCTTTAAAGTTGGATTGTCTACATATTTTGAAGTGGCCTTGACCCTGAACTATGGAAGATAACTTCATAACATTGTAGTACATATGTTATACTTTCATACTAGGTCACCCGTGTCATCCGTCCGGGCGTCTGGGTGTCCGTAAAAAACCTTTAACTCTGGATTTTTCTCGGAGACTATTAAGTCTATCAACACCCAAACATATATAGTGACTTGACCTTGCTTCAAGGTCAAGGTCGCAGGTGCCGTAAATGTTGTCTAAAAAACAGCCATTTTTCACATCCTCTCAGCATGTGAGTCGTATGGGCTTTGCCCTTCTTGTTTAAAAAGTTTTTCATTTGAAAGAAAACTTGGTTTATGTTCAATATGGTCTCTTCCCAAAAAAAAATTTATATTATAATTTCAGACCAACCCACTGACCCCCCATTTTTTCCATGTTACCACAACCCTTTTTTTTAACCTTAACCACAACCCTTTTTGTTTACCTTAACCACAGCCCTTTTTGTTTACCTTAACCACAACCCTTTTTGTTTACCTTGACCACAACCCTTTTTGTTTACCTTAACCACAACCCTTTTTGTTGACTCACATGCGAAGCAAAAGTGAGTCTATGTACTCACCCGTTTCGTTCGTCCGGGCGTCCAGGCGTCCGAAAACTTTAACGTTGGATTTTTCTCGGAGACTATTATTAAGTCTATCAATACCAAATGTGGCATGATGGTGTATGATGACAAGGCCTCAAAAAACATACACAGTGACTTGTCCTTGCTTCAAGGTCAAGGTCGCAGGGGCCATAAATGTTGTCTAAAAAACAGTCATTTTTCACATTTTCTCAATTTTCTCTGAAGTTTTTGAGATTGGATACCTGACCTATATATGGTATATAGGGCAAAGTAAGCCCTATCTTTTGATACCAGTTTGGTTGACCTTGCTTCAAGGTCAAGGTCACAGGAGCTCTTCAAAGTTGGATTGTATACATATTTTGAAGTGACCTTGACCCTGAACTATGGAAGATAACTGTTTCAAACTTAATAATTATGTGGGGCACATGTTATACCTTCATCATGAGACACATTTGGTCACATATCATCAAGGTTAAGGTCACTTTGACCCTTATGAAATGTGACCAAAATGGGGTAGTGAACCAGTAAAAGTGACCAGATCTCATGGTAGAAAGTGCCAATAAGCACCATTGTGCTTCCTATGTCTTGAATTAACAATGCTTTGTGTTGCATGACCTTGGATGACCTTGACCTTGGGTCAAGGTCACATGTATTTTGGTAGGAAAAAAGTGTAAAGCATTTCTTAGTGTATGATGTCATTGGTAGGTTTAGTTGTTTGACCTTGACCTTGAAGGTCACCTGAAGGTCAAGGTCATATAAAGGTCAAGGTCAAGCATGTGAGTCGTATGGGCTTTGCCCTTCTTGTTTACCTTAACCACAACCCTTTTTGTTTACCTTAACCACAACCCTTTTTGTTTACCTTAACCACAACCTTTTTTTCCCCCTTAAGAGAGACTAGTAGAAACTCTTTGGGATTAGGAGTATCTGGGCATGTGAGACAAAATATAATGGTGTCATACAATAGCAATGTCTGTAAATTGGTAATGTAAACTGCATTTGTTGAAAATGTCAGTGACTCAGTGGTTAAAGCACTCATTCACCTTGAGGTACTAAAACATTCAGTACCCGTTGGAGGTTTACAGCTGTTTTCTTCTCCTGCAAGATGTCTCGCTCTGAATCAGGAACTGGACATCATGGGTAATGCCCCATACAGTGTTTCATCATGACTCTCACTCGCTGTATTGGATGCCTTGATGCTCTGGGTGCATTGCTTCAAGGATTACTCACAACATTGTACCTCACTTATAGAATTTTTGATCAGAAAGAAATCGTTAAAACTAGTTGCATATGACACGTTTTCATGTATATGTAACAAGCAATTTGCTATTCGTGACCAGCCACGACAAAACCAGTGCTAGAGACTTAGAGAGAGAGAGAGAGACAGAGAGAGAGAGAGACAGAGAGACAGACAGAGAGACAGAGAGAGACAGAGAGAGACAGAGAGAGAGAGACAGAGACAGACAGAGAGACAGAGAGAGAGAGAGAGAGAGAGAGAGAGAGAGAGAGAGAGAGAGAGAGAGACAGAGACTTAGAGAGACAGAGACTTAGAGAGAGAGAGAGAGAGAGAGAGAGAGAGAGAGAGAGAGAGAGAGAGAGACAGAGAGACAGACAGAGAGACAGAGAGAGAGAGACAGAGAGAGAGAGAGAGAGAGAGAGAGAGAGAGAGGAGAGAGAGAGAGAGAGACAGAGAGAGAGAGAGAGAGACAGAGACAGAGAAAGAGACAGAGAGAGAGGGAGAGAGAAGTGAAACAGAGAGGCGGGCTCAGGTATCCTCCCTGCAAATGTTTTTTTAAGATTGCTTGACCCACTTCTTACCCCAGCATTCTGTAGCTAAACTAAACAGCCCTCTGGGAACACCATGCAGTCACAACAGTGTTGTCAACCCATATTACACAAATGTCCGATGAAGAGCTCTTGTCAAAACAAAACTCGAAGAGTGGGAGACTGCTTCCAGCCGCAGGAAAAGTAAATTGTGGATCAAAACTTCACGGGGAAAAAAAACCCTTTTGATTTCACCATTGTCGTATTTTTAGATTTCACGATTGTCCTATTTTTCCACACAAGTCGTAGTAGTCGTATTTTCAATAGTTTGGCGTAAAAAATACGCCAAAATCGTATAGGTAAACAGGTCTGTATGGCTGATATGAGATTGTCTGTCCTGCTAGTGTCGCTGAAATGGTCGTTGTCGGAAACATTTCCGGACACAGTACCCGGGGTACTCTGTCCGATAATTTATGAGCTTTTTAAAGCCACATCTCCTTGATTTGATTTTCGTTTTTTGGCACCAAAGTCATCTTCATCCATGCACAAACCATCCCAGAAAATATGAAACTGATAAATTTTACCGAAGTATTTCAAAATCATTTTTTAATCAATCGGACAGAGTACCCCGGGTACAGTGTCCGGAAATGTTTCCGACAACGACCATTTCAGCGCTAGTGTCAGTATCATGTGACCAACCATCGGTGCCCCTAACGTGAACCAGATGTAATTGAAATGCATCATGAACTTGTGCTGCATGTTGATCATCCTCTTCATCTTCCTCACTCTCGGCTTGAAAAACTTCACATTTGAAATGTATCGCCTTCAGTTCAAAAACGTGTCCCCGACCTCTCCAACAGTCAAACCCCAAGCCAACTCAAACCCATCCCCATCTGCTTTGCACGTGGTCACATCACCAGAACTGCCAAGTGCTACGATTTAGGCGTAGCATGCTACGATTTCGCCGTGCTTGCTACGATGCTACGATCGTCAGGGAAAAACTACAATTTTTCAAAGCCTGGAACTGAACTTTTGACCGTCACGAAGAACCCCCCCCCCCACACACACACACACCCCCCCCCCGCTTTATGCTGGCGGTTCAGCGCTGAGCGTCGAACTGAACTTTTGACCGTCACGTAGAACCCACCCCCCCCCCCACCCCCAGCTTCACGTCGGCGGCTCAGCGCTCAGGGACTTGACAGCCCAGCCCTCAACCCACAACTTTGATATAAAAAAAAAACTTCAACATTTTCAATAAAAAGATGTAGGGTCGGTGCCCCAGAATAGGGTAGGTCGGGTTACCGTAACCACACCATTTTTTTTTTGGCCTTACAGATGCCAAGGAATCAGTCTTTAATTTTCAAGGAAAGTAACCCTGACTCAAACACGATTAGTTTATCAAGAGTTATCTTTCTTTGAAATTCATAACTTGTAGTAATATTTGTAATGCTTTGTGCAACATGTTCTAATTCTGCTTCTCCTTTGAGTTGACTTTTCCATTTTCTCCTTTCTTCAAATATTATCATGCGCTAAGAGTAAGAGTTCATTGACATTGTGGGCACGTC
>JAWQFJ010003076.1:212500-217500 GCA_034096865.1 Theodoxus fluviatilis
GGAAATAAATTCAATGTTCATGTGCCCAAACTCTTACTCTATAATGTGTCTCTGTCTCTGTGTCTCTGTTTTTCTCTGTGTCTCTGTCTCTGTCTCTCTTTCTCTCTCTCTGTCGCTCTCTATCTCTCTTTCTCTCTATCTCTGTCGCTCTCTCTCTCTCTCTCTCTCTCTCTCTCTCTCTCTCTCTGTGCGCCCGCGCACACACTTGCATACCTGCCTGTCTCTGTCTCTCTGTTATGCCCACCCGACTGATCACCTTGTCGGCTTGTCTTTGTGTCTCTTACGCAGCAACACCCATAAACTCAATTAGGGCCACCATGGCGATGAGCAATGTTGAACAGCTGCCCTTGTGGCATTTCCAAGCACTGGGGTGACGAGGACTGTGCACTTGAAGCCAGACGCCCTTGCAAAGGTCAAACGGGACCACCAAGGTAGGATTCTTGCGCGCACTTTTCTCTTGCAGACGAGCGGAAGAAATGGCATGCATGCCCTCAGTGTCTAATTCATGCTGCGTTACTCTGTATCAACCCTAAGAAATAGCTGTGTGTTGGGGGTAAGAACAGACTCACCGCGTCTCCCTGTGTGTTGGGGGTAAGAACAGACCCACCGCGTCTCCCTGTGGGTTGGGGGCAAGAACAGACCCACCGCGTCCCCCTATGCCGTTCATAAGAGGCGAATAACTATGGACATTGCGATTTGACTTGCTCTTCCTCTGACCAGCTCTAGTGATGGTCAGCTCTAGTGATGGTCAGCTCTAGTGATGGTCAGCTCTAGTGATGGTCAGCTCTAGTGATGGTCAGCTCTAGTGATGGTCGTGCTCATCGACCGTGCATAGCCTACCAGCGATAATATGCCGTAAATCTTCATCCACCCATAACAAAAAATTGAGTAGGTTCACCGGCTGTCGCCCCTTGTTCTGAGAGCATGGAGCTTGCTCGCCCCTTGTTCAGAGAGCATGGAGCTTGCTCGCCCCTTGTTCTGAGAGCATGGAGCTTGCTCGCCCCTTGTTCTGAGAGCATGGAGCTTGCTCGCCCCTTGTTCTGAGAGCATGGAGCTTGCTCGCCCCTTGTTCAGAGAGCATGGAGCTTCTGAGAGCATGGAGCTTGCTCGCCCCTTGTTCTGAGAGCATGGAGCTTGCTCGCCCCTTGTTCAGAGAGCATGGAGCTTGCTCGCCCCTTGTTCTGAGAGCATGGAGCTTGCTCGCCCCTTGTTCTGAGAGCATGGAGCTTGCTCGCCCCATGTTCTGAGAGCATGGAGCTTGCTCGCCCCTTGTTCTGAGAGCATGGAGCTTGCTCGCCCCTTGTTCTGAGAGCATGGAGCTTGCTTGCTCGCCCCTTGTTCTGAGAGCATGGAGCTTGCTCGCCCCTTGTTCTGAGAGCATGGAGCTTGCTCGCCCCTTGTTCTGAGAGCATGGAGCTTCTGAGAGCATGGAGCTTGCTCGCCCCTTGTTCTGAGAGCATGGAGCTTCTGAGAGCATGGAGCTTGCTCGCCCCTTGTTCTGAGAGCATGGAGCTTGCTCGCCCCTTGTTCTGAGAGCATGGAGCTTCTGAGAGCATGGAGCTTGCTCGCCCCTTGTTCTGAGAGCATGGAGCTTGCTCGCCCCTTGTTCTGAGAGCATGGAGCTTGCTCGCCCCTTGTTCTGAGAGCATGGAGCTTCTGAGAGCATGGAGCTTGCTCGCCCCTTGTTCTGAGAGCATGGAGCTTGCTCGCCCCTTGTTCTGAGAGCATGGAGCTTGCTCGCCCCTTGTTCTGAGAGCATGGAGCTTGCTCGCCCCTTGTTCTGAGAGCATGGAGCTTGCTCGCCCCTTGTTCTGAGAGCATGGAGCTTCTGAGAGCATGGAGCTTGCTCGCCCCTTGTTCTGAGAGCATGGAGCTTGCTCGCCCCTTGTTCTGAGAGCATGGAGCTTGCTCGCCCCTTGTTCTGAGAGCATGGAGCTTGCTCGCCCCTTGTTCTGAGAGCATGGAGCTTGCGTGATTGGAGTTGGAGACCATGCTTGACTTTGTAAATGCACATGGGTTTGACAGCATCGTGATTTGTGTCCCTGTTGACAGGTTGGCAAGTGCTGTAGGAGACCTTCTGTAGTCCATTTTGTCTTCACGAACACACCCCCTTGTACAGTGCAGGACTCCACTTCCTATTGATAGACCGCAGTGATTTACGTCTTAGCTCAGTTCTTTATGTCCCCCTTGGGAAGTCTTCCATTCAGGTGTTGTTTTTTCAGCCCTCCTTTTTTTCCCTTTCCCTCCGTGGCTTACGTGGCTTGTCCTCTGTTCCTTATATATTTTGCTCACTGAGTGTGCAGTCTCTCTCTCTCTATCTCTCTCTCACTCTGTATGGCTCTCTCTCTCTGTATGCCTCTCTCTCTCTTTCTCTCTCTCTCTTTCTCACTCTGTATGGCTCTCTCTCTGTGTATGTCTCTCCCTCTGTATGTCTCTCTCTCTCTGTATGTCTCTCTCTGTATGTCGCTCTCTCTCTGTATGTCTCTCTCTCTCTGTCGCTCTCTCTCTCTCTCTCTCTCTCTCTCTCTCTCTCCTCTCCCTCCCTCCTCTCCCTCCCTCCCTCCCTCCCTCCCTTCCTTCATCCCTCTCTCCTCCTCTCCTCTCTCTCTCTCTCTCTCTCCTGCTCTCCTCTCTCTCTCTCTCTCTCTCTCTCTCTCTCTCTCCCTCCCCTTTCTCATCTCTCTCTCTCTCTCTCTCCTCTCTCTCTCTCTCTCTTCCCCTCTCTTCCCTCCTCTCCCTCCCTCCCTCCTCCCTCCCTCCCTCCCTCCCCCCTCCCCTCCCTCCCTCCCCCCCTCCCTCCCTCCCTCCCCCCCTCCCCCCTCCCTTCCCTCTCCCTCCCTCTCTCCCTCCCTCTCTCTCCTCTCTCTCTCTCTCTCTCTCTCTCTCTCTCTCTCTCTCTCTCTCTCTCCTTATCCTCCCTCGGTCCATCCTTTTTCTCTTTCTCCATCTTTCCCTAAATGTCATCTTGTCTTCTGTTCCTCCCACACTCTTCTTCGTTTCCTTCTCCTCTATACATCGCTTCTTCTTTGCTTCCTATACCTCTACACCGCCTCTTCTCTTTTCCATCTGCCTTTTTCCCCGCATATCGATGCTTCAGTAATCTAGTTCCACGCCTTCGTTGTTGAGCGCTGTGGCAGTGGAGGCGAGCACTGCCGTACTAGCGATGGCCACCCTGGGTAGATCCATAACCGGAACTCTGGCGGCGTAGCGGTTATCGATCTGTCACAGTTTCCGACCTCTGCTGAGTGCCTCGCCCTGTGGAAAGTCTGATGACCAGGTAGGCAGGTAGACACACAGGTAGACAGACAGGTAAACACACAAGCAACCTAGTAGACAACCGAGTTGGCATTTAGGGACAAGCTGACAGCAAGGTTAACAGACGGGTAAAGAGGTAGACAAACAAGCACTTAGACAGGCAGGCAGGTTGACAAGCAGGTACAGACCTTAGTAGAGTCAGGTAGACAAACAAACAGACAGGTAGACAACCGGGCAGTCAGACAACCAGGTAGACAACCGATGGACAGTCACACAGGCAAACTAGCTATTAAAAAACCCTCAGGTGGGCAGATCAATAGCCTACCCGATAGCAGCAGTCAGAGTTCGATAGTATAGAGAAATGTGGTGGGAGATATTTTCATATTCAGTCGCAAATGTTAGACAAGCTTGGGGGGTGGGGGTGGTGGTTAGGGGTTAGGGATGGGGGTGCGTCGAGATGGATGGACGGACGAGACTGGAGTAGGAGACGAGAAAAAACAACATGCAGTGCTGTAGCCTCCTCTGACGAGTGCACTGAATGGTTGTTTCTTACCAAGACTGGCGTTCATTAATTAGGGCGTGGTTCCGTGACGAGTGTTTGGCTGCTAATTGTTTGTCTTGTCAACCATAGGCTTCACCTCCTTTGCCAACTCATTATCTCTCATAGATCTAGTAAACATGCTCCGTGGTCTATTGTCTTGTCAACCATAGGCTTCACCTCCTTTGCCAACTCATTATCTCTCATAGATCTAGTAAACATGCTCCGTGGTCTATTATCTGACTGGAGTTGGAGGAGACGCAGAAGCGCTGTAATGATAGAAAATGATAGGTTGGGTGATAGAATGTGAGAAAGGATCTATTTTGAAAGGGAAGCAAATCGTGACTAATTAGATGTTGATGATGGAGGAGTAGGAGGAGTTGGGAGGAGGGGGAGGAATGGGGATGAGGAGGAATGGGGATGAGGAGGAGGAATGGGGAGGAGGAGGAGGAATGGGGATGAGGAGGAGAAATGGGGAGGAAGAGGAGGAGGACACGACGACAACAAGGAGGAAGAAAAGGAAGGTTTGCAAAGAAGGAAATAGGATGGATTGAGAGATGTGGTGAATAAACGATGGCCTGCAGACTTGCGTTGAAGAAATGAGAACGATCTAGGAGTATATCAGACAGCGGGGGAAATAAAAACCCACAACTCCTCCTTCATCCACACCGCCTACACCCACTTGACCCATCTTCCGCCCATACCCCATCCCCGCACCTTCTTTTGCAATCTGACCGTCCCATTCCCTACCTCTCCAGAGTGATGCCCCTTCTTGGGTTGTCTGACGTGAGTAGCACCAGGTGGCAGCGGCAGCTGGAGTGGACTGATTGTGTTTGAACAATGATAACTGCGGTCTGTCCACTGCCAGGACTGCGGACAAGATTTTCCAGTGAAGCAGCAGTTTCTGGAACGGAACAGACCCAGACTCCTAAGGACAGATGGAGCTTGGAAGGTCCGGAGGCGCGTAGCTTACCCAAGGAACCTTGCAGGAATAGGCCGGTGTCAACATGATGAAAGCAACTGTAAAGGTAGTAAAACGTTCGACACATGTTGAAACCGGCCTATTATTTGGCAAATTGGTAGGCTAAGCAATACGCCCCAGACTGTATAGATAGTGTGGACCGCAGTTTTTGGTTCTCTCGCGTGTGAGTGTGTGTATGTGTATGTGTGTGTGTGTGTGTGTGCATGCACGCACGCGCGTGCATGT
>JAWQFJ010003076.1:220000-230000 GCA_034096865.1 Theodoxus fluviatilis
CACATGTATACATACACATACATGAAAAGCTGGGGCGACTTTTGGTATCATTCTCGTTTAGCAAATCTCACTCAGTTTCCTGGCTATCAGTCTGCTGTATAGTATTGCCAGTACCTTCGGGGCATGAAATACTGCCCTTAGAAGTCTCTTGCATATTATTGTTTCATTCATCATGTTCTTTCGTCAGTAATATTCTTTTTTGTATGTGGGTCTGTTCATCAGTCTGGATGTTAGTTTCTCCGTCGGTCGTTGTCTGATGCGATCTTTAATTTTTACCAACTCACTCGCTGTGTACTTCTTGCTTGTTTTCCGACTGAAAGCTTGGGCGTTGCTATGGAAACGTAGATGACGTCTGGACAAATTGTATGGGTACATCCCTGCCGACGTTGAGAAGGGTCTAATGGTGCATTAAGTCATGAAAGCCGGAGTAAGTTCTGGGTGAATAGAAGCAGGCTGAACGACAAGTTGCTATTCTGTTCAAATGCGTGCTGCTGTTTTGCGTGGAACTAAGGACAATGCGAGGCAGTCCGTTCCTTCGTAGTTTTGATTTCCTTAATCCTGGGGAGGCTTCGGATGAGTGAATGGGTATGCATGAGATTGTGGAATGTGGTCTTTCAGTCTTTGTACAGTGCCCACTGCCATCAGCCGCCTGAACCGCTGTTGTTAGAAGGAATGGGATCAAGTCAAGATACCACCATTTTCCTAATCATGTTCTCCATGCGATTCACGGTGGGTCGTTTTTTACCCCCACTCACAGGGGAATAGAAGCCTCGGAAATGATCGAGCCTCGTAGTAAAGTTGCAGGGTAAAGGGTCAGATGGTTCGAGACACTGAAAAGTATCCCTCAAAGCCGTCATCTTCACCATCACCCTCTTGACCTCACATGAGTTTACTACGCAGGACAGGACGTGACGTCAGGGCACCCTCTGGAGTGGTCTTCTCATCACAGCACCTCTTAATTAAAAGTGGGTCCCTCACGCGTGGTCCTTGCAAGAGACAACCTCACCTAATGATGTCGACCTCATTCGAGAAGACCACGCATTAAACGTTAAGGCAGCGCAGTGTTGTCAACATGCTGGCTCTTTTGAATGGTACAGTATACATAGGCTGACAGCTGGACGGCTGTCTGTAGAGAGATCTGGAAAACACAAAGATGTGCTACGAACAAATGGATGTTCGTTCCAAAATTTATAAAACTCTCAATACTGACAAACTTAACTCCTCTCACTCCATGTGGCTGATATATCGAAATGAGGCCAGTGAACATCAGCCTCCTTCTGTGGTGGAGGGTCACAAGTGTCGGAAGCAGTATGCAAGACACTAATTTTGTTATCAATATATTAGACGATTTCAAAGTCTGCCTGCATTTTTAAAACTCGACGTCTTTAGAGAGTACACGAGCAGATCATCCCTCGAAACATTTCGTCTGGAAGCAAACATACACGCGTTGGGCACTCCCATTTTGGGTTCTGTATTGGGATTGGGATTTTGTAGTAGTTTTGGGTGGAGATTTTATAGTAGTTTTGGGTGGGTGTTTCAGGCGTATTCATGCAGAGACATGCGTTTGGAGCAGGTTGGGCATTCCTGGTCGCCTGCCTCAATAGCTATAGCTCATCGTTCTGCTGCCAGTTGTAGGACAGCTGGTCTGCCAGGAGGTCATCTGTCAATAGCACACGGCCATTACTGAGGCTGCCAGCTTTCTCCATGAGTGGCTGCAACCTGGTCGCGTGTTCTGTCGCAATTTCTAGCAACAGAAACCGGCTCTAAAAGCATCCTGCGATAAAGTATTGACCTCCACTCTCGTTTCCAATTCTCCATACCCCGATTTCCCCACCTAACTACACCTACCCCGATTTCCCCACCTAACTACACCTACCCCGATTTCCCCACCTAACTACACCTACCTCGATTTCCCCACCTAACTACACCTACCCCGATTTCCCCACCTAACTACACCTACCCGATTTCCCCACCTAACTACACCTACCCCGATTTCCCCACCTAACTACACCTACCCCGATTTCCCCACCTAACTACACCTACACCGATTTCCCCACCTAACTACACCTACCCCTTTCCTCTTCGTCTACCCTCCTCCCCAGCTCCTGCTGTCCAAAGATGCACCCCTATTACTCTCCACATCCACCACTTTCCACCGCCACCACCCATTCACCGGGTCCTTACCCTCTTCAATCTTTGACATCATTGTTTTTCTTCCAGTTTCCTTTCCCCCATTTCCTGTCGTCTGGGCCGGGAAGTCTGCCAGTTAGTCACGCCCTGCGCTTTCAGCTGCAAGACCCAGTTGCTGGAGACGGCTGCAACGTTCTCAGTTGTCGCGTCGACCTTCTCGTCATCCTCGCGGCCCATCACCTATTGACCACCAGCATCGTAGTGATTTCATCGTCGTGTGAAGGTGGACGTGCATTTTCACTGCTATCTCAGTTGCCTTGGGTTGTTTCTTTCAAGTGTGGAGACTTTACCGCTCCAGCCTAAATGGACTTATGAAGAGTGGGTTTGTCTATGTTGGCGTCTTTTGCTTTAACGGTAATGGAATGGTCTTGTTTTTGGACTGGTTTACTGGGTCTGCCTCTTTGACACTGATGTTTGACCAGCCCTGACCTCATTCCTGTCTTAAAATGTCGTGCTAGAGGAACATCGAATCCAACGTGGGCGATCTTATATTCAGACGTCATGACGATTTTCTCTCTCTCTCTCTCTCTCTCTCTCTCTCTCTCTCTCTCTCTCTCTCTCTCTCTCTCTCTCTCTCTCTCTCCCTCCCTCTTTTTGAGGCTCTCTTGAATTCTCTGCTAATGGCCATGATGCGTGTCGTTGTCTTCGTCGACGCTGTCATCATCTGCACTTTCGTCGGCATGTTCTGACAGCTTGCATCTCTGTGCAAAGCTCTGGCATTGTCTGCCGCCTCCTTGCACAGCTGCCGCCTCCTTGCACAGCTGTCGACTCCTTGCACAGCTGTCGACTCCTTGCACAGCTGTCGACGCCAAAGACTTTCGACCTCCCAGTTTTTCTGTCATTATTCTCCGCAATTTTCCCAACATTACCTCCTCCTTGTCCTTCGTGGTGTCCGTATTGGCGTCTTGTTATTTGAGGGTGGGGGCGGGAATGTTACATGCCACCATCTTTGTGTAAGGTCTGTTGCCTTTCTTCGTGAGATCTAATATAACCAGCCTGTGTTAACGTCAATATAGACTGCTGCTCACACGCGTATGGAATTGCCTCTAGCTGCCCATGCGTGTGTCGTTCGTGTTACATGTCTGACTCACTCACCACATCGATACAGACTGGAAATGAAACTCCTTGTCATGGCAGCGTTAGTCACCGCGAGTGAGCGCAGATCTGAGTTGGCGAGGCGTACTTTCGTGGCTTGTGTCCCTGCGGAGATTCTGCAGAATTTTGTTAAATTTCGTTTCTCTGAACTGGCTCAGCCTCTGTGATAGCAAACTGTATCCGCGTCATTGACTGGCGTGGGGCTGTGGAACGTGGGGTATTGTCTGACCTCTTACTTAATGCCTTTGTTGCCATGTTCATGTTGCATTGACAAGCCGCCATCTTGGCGTGTCGTGACTGATCCAGTAGACGTTCAACTCGGGGTCCCTCTGTTGCCTTCGAGCACAAAGCAATTAGACACCCAGTTGTGGGCTATACGTCGCTATATAAAACCAGTATGTTTACCTTTATAAATATCCTGGAAGGAAACACCCATGGCGGTTTTGGGGCAGAGGGTCGAGGATTTCTGTCGGCACTGAATAAACTCGTGGAACTGGTGGAAGAGTTGATCCAGTCCAGCATGAGTTTAGAAACGGAACTGCAGCTGTCAAACCGCGCGCTCTCTGGGTCAATGCTTCCAGGTGTGGTCTCCATCGACAACTGCCCGAGGCGGGGATCTGAGGCGCCATAATAACCTTCCCCTGCGGAGTTGAGGACCTCCGCAGGAAGCGAATTATGAAGCAGCTGAAACCCGTGTCTACAGAGTATGCTTGAATAGGAGCAGCAGTAGCCCTTTGGTTTGGAGCTATTTTGAGCACGATTATGCATAGCCATGAAAAATGGATTGCCCTTGAATTCAGCTATGGTTTTTCAGTTGTGCATTTCTCTGCACCGTTGTGTCTTCTCGCGTCTTCAAGTACAGACACGTGCACCATGATTTGAGGTAGTGTTTAGAATATAGATATATGCGAATTAAAAAAAGTAACTATGGACTGTGTGTGTGTGTGTGTGTGTGTGCGCGCGCGCGCGCGCGCGCGTGTGTGTGTGTGTGTGTGTGTGTGAGGGAGAGATGTGTGTGTTGTGTGTTTGTGTGTGTGTGTTGTGTGTTTAGTGTGTGTGTGTGTGTGTGTGTGTGTGTGAGAGAGAGAGAGAGAGAGAGAGAGAGATGTGTGTGTTTGTGTGTGTGTGTGTGAGAGAGAGAGAGAGATGTGTGTGTTTGTGTGTTGTGTGTGTGTGCGCGCGCGTGTGTATGTGTGCGTGTGTATGTGTGCATGCATGCATACATGCGCCCGCGAGCGTGTGAGTGCGTGCTTGCGTGATAGCGTGCGTGTGTGTGTGTATAAGTGTGTACCCGTGAACGTATCTTGTTTCAATGTGATTTCTGCCTTGTACAGAAAGATCTTCAGTACTGGGAAAAAATCGATCCATTGGATTATTTGGATGCGTCCTAATGGTTTTAATATCTGTGAGTGTAGCTGCGCGTACTTGTCGAAGAGGCACAGCTGGCTTACTTTGGACGACAGTCTCTCGTAGTTGTCATTAAAATGACGAGAATCAATAAACCAGAAAGGGCGGGGGGGGGGGGGGGGGAAAGATAATGGCTTTCTGCAGCACGAACGACTTGCAAACGAGGTGCCAAAGCAGCGAGGGTCGTCGTGCATGATTTAACAGTAGGGATGTGTTGAAACTCGTAGGTGTGTAGATAAGGGAGAGACTGGGGGCACTAGGCAGGCGCAAAGCTCAGGCAGTAGAGTGAAGGCGTAACATGTCTTCTGCGAGAGTTACTCTCGAAAACCCACGTCTCCTCCAACACCCCCCCCCCTCCCCTGTCTCTCTCTCTACACACACACACACACACACACACACACACACACACACACACACACACACACACACACACACACACACACACACACAACACACACACACACACACACACACACACACACACACACACACACACACACACACCTCCCAACTCCTTACCCACCAGCAGCCGATGAAATAATTTAAGAAGAGAAAGGGCAATAGATCACATGGCTTCCTTGTGAGCAAACATTTCTCGGGCCTCACTGATAATAGGAGCCACGGGAAAGAGTATAGGCGATCGAACTAGGTTGTCTTGACCTCCATAACTCCTTGATTCCTCGTAAGTTACGAAACGCACGTGTCCTGTGTTCGCGATTGTCATCAGGATAGGAATGGTGCTAGGCCTTGGACGAAACACGAGCTCGAGTCGTAGAATGTCGTTGATGTTTCCATGGTGAAGGGCCTCTTAGAAGCTTAATCGTTGCATGTTTAAAGTCGGTGTGTCGTTAAACCTCAGCTTTCCCCGCGGTCGGTGAGTGTTGATGTGAAGTGCTTTCGTAAAGCAAGTGATATTATCCGTGTGTGTTTTTTGACTCACATGCGAAGCAAAAGTGAGTCTATGTTAAGAGTTAAACATGAGATGTAGGTCGAAAGGCTTTCTTTCGTAGTCGGTGTCTCTTACGTCAAGTACACGTACACTCACAGTGCTTTTGTAAGCGTTGAAATCGCCCACCGCACTGATGCGAATTCTTGTTTCCGTTTCATAGAATGGAAGTTGTGTCTTCGCGTCAGACCGACTTTATCTCTTCCGGGCGGCGTTGTGTCCCAGTTTTCAGGATGTTTTATTTGGAGGCCATTTTTGACTCACATGCGAAGCAAAAGTGAGTCTATGTACTCACCCGTTTCGTCCATCCGGGCGTCCGGGCGACCGGGCGTCTGAAAACTTTAACGTTGGATTTTTCTCAGAGACTATTAAGTCTATCAATACCAAATGTGGCATGATGGTGTATGATGACAAGGCCTCAAAAAACATACATAGTGACTTGACCTTGCTTCAAGGTCAAGGTCACAGGAGCCATAAATGTGGTCTCAAAAACAGTCATTTTTCACATTTTCCCAATTTTCTCCCACGTTATTGAGAATGGCGACCTTAGCTACAAGTGGTATATAGGTCAAAGCAAGCCCTATCTTTTGATACCAGTTTGGTTGACCTTGCTTCAAGGTCAAGGTCACAGGAGCTCTTCAAAGTTGGATTGTATACATATTTTGAAGTGACCTTGACCCTGAACTATGGAAGATAACTGTTTCAAACTTAATAATTATGTGGGGCACATGTTATACTTTTATTATGAGACACATTTGGTCACATATCATCAAGGTCAAGGTCACTTTGACCCTTATGAAATGTGACCAAAATGGGGTAGTGAACCACTAAAAGTGACTATATCTCATGGTAGAAAGTGCCAATAAGCACCATTGTGCTTCCTATGTCTTGAATTAACAGCTTTGTGTTGCATGACCTTGGATGACCTTGACCTTGGGTCAAGGTCACATGTATTTTGGTAGGAAAAAAGTGTAAAGCATTTCTTTGTGTATGATGTCATTGGTAGGTTTAGTTGTTTGACCTTGACCTTGAAGGTCACCTGAAGGTCAAGGTCATATAAAGGTCAAGGTCAAGCATGTGAGTCGTATGGGCTTTGCCCTTCTTGTTTAAGTCTAGTTAAGAGTTAAACATGAGATGTAGATCGAAAGGCTTACTTTCGTAGTCGGTTTCTCTTATGTCAAGTACACGTACACTCACAGTGCTTTTTGACTCACATGCGAAGCAAAAGTGAGTCTATGTACTCACCCGTTTCGTCCGTCCGGGCGTCCGGGCGTCCGAAAACTTTAACGTTGGATTTTTCTCAGAGACTATTAAGTCTATCAATACCAAATGTGGCATGATGGTGTATGATGACAAGGCCTCAAAAAACATACATAGTGACTTGACCTTGCTTCCAGGTCAAGGTCGCAGGGGCCATAAATGTTGTATAAAAACAGCAATTTTTCACATTTTCTCAATTTTTGACTCACATGCGAAGCAAAAGTGAGTCTATGTACTGAGCCGTGTCGTCCGTCCGGGCGTCCGGGCGTCCGGGCGTCCGTCCGTCCGGGCGTCCGTAAAAAACTTAAACGTTGGATTTTTCTCGGAGACTATTAAGTCTATCAACACCAAATGTGGCATGATGGTGTATGATGACAAGGCCTCAAAAAACATACATAGTGACTTGACCTTGCTTCAAGGTCAAGGTCACAGGAGCCATAAATGTGGTCTCAAAAACAGTCATTTTTCACATTTTCCCAATTTTCTCCCACGTTATTGAGAATGGCGACCTTAGCTACAAGTGGTATATAGGTCAAAGCAAGCCCTATCTTTTGATACCAGTTTGGTTGACCTTGCTTCAAGGTCAAGGTCACAGGAGCTCTTCAAAGTTTGATTGTATACATATTTTGAAGTGACCTTGACCCTGAACTATGGAAGATAACTGTTTCAAACTTAATAATTATGTGGGGCACATGTTATACTTTCATCATGAGACACATTTGGTCACATATCATCAAGGTCAAGGTCACTTTGACCCTTATGAAATGTGACCAAAATGGGGTAGTGAACCACTAAAAGTGACTATATCTCATGGTAGAAAGTGCCAATAAGCACCATTGTGCTTCCTATGTCTTGAATTAACAGCTTTGTGTTGCATGACCTTGGATGACCTTGACCTTGGGTCAAGGTCACATGTATTTTGGTAGGAAAAAAGTGTAAAGCATTTCTTTGTGTATGATGTCATTGGTAGGTTTAGTTGTTTGACCTTGACCTTGAAGGTCACCTGAAGGTCAAGGTAATATAAAGGTCAAGGTCAAGCATGTGAGTCGTATGGGCTTTGCCCTTCTTGTCTCTGAAGGTTTGGAGATTGGATACCTGACCTATATATGGTATATAGGGCAAAGTAATCCCTATCTTTTGATACCAGTTTGGTTGACCTTGCTTCAAGGTCAAGGTCACAGGAGCTCTTCAAAGTTGGATTGTATACATATTTTGAAGTGACCTTGCCCCTGAACTATGGAAGATAACTGTTTCAAACTTAATAATTATGTGGGGCACATGTTATACTTTCATTATGAGACACATTTGGTCACATATCATCAAGGTCAAGGTCACTTTGACCCTTATGAAATGTGACCAAAATGGGGTAGTGAACCACTAAAAGTGACCATATCTCATGGTAGAAAGTGCCAATAAGCACCATTGTGCTTCCTATGTCTTGAATTAACAGCTTTGTGTTGCATGATCTTGGATGACCTTGACCTTGGTCAAGGTCACATGTATTTTGGTAGGAAAAATGTGTAAAGCATTTCTTAGTGTATGATGTCATTGCTAGGTTTAGTTGTTTGACCTTGACGTTGAGGGTCACCTGAAGGTCAAGGTCTATCATGTGAGTCGTATGGGCTTTGCCCTTCTTGTTTGTTGTTGCCTCGGACAGTCCCTTTGAAAGCAGAGATGTTTCGGTGACGTTTCGGGCACGTCGACTTGTTTTTTAGCCAGTTTTTTTATATCGATGAGCTCTTTATCGTATCTTTTTTTATTTGGCTTTACCCTCCATCACAAAATGAGTCGCTTGTTTACTAGCCTCATTTTGAGATATCGGCCAAATGGAGTGAGAGGGGTTAGTTATGTCAGTATTGAGATTGTGATGAATTTAGGAACCTACATCCTTGTGTTTATAGCACAACGCTGTGTATTTATAAGGAATCCGTTGGCAGCTGTCCAGGTGGTCAGTCGAGCCGATGTGCCACATTCAAAATGGCCACCATGATGACAACACTGCGTTGCCTTGTACAAGTTGCCTGAACTTAAAAACCCAATTTCTCAGAACGAGATACCAGTTGATACCAGTCTTCAGTAGCTTATAACTTAATCACTATTTCTCCTATTTTCAAGCCTCTTACATTGTTGGAAAAAAAGTCTCCACTTCACGACCACATACACTGCTCATAATTTCCTCAAGGGAACATCCGACTTTTTGTAGTGGAAGGTAATATATTTGCGGTCAGTGAACAGTTTGCTGTCGTTGTAAACTATCTATTTTGGGGCGTTCAGGGAGGGAGAAAATTTCCTGTTTACGGTAACTCACAACCATGTGACCTGTGGGGAAAATTGGCTGTACTTTGACTAGGACTTCAGCTGTGTAGTTCATCGTATGTACATAGCCCCTACTTGTTGGGGTCGACTTAATGAACCCACTGACAGGAAATTTGAGCTGCGGAGAGAGTTTGGTGAAACTCGGTGGCTCTGTTGTTGATGAGACACGTCCACAGTATAAAGTAAATAGTCAATATTTAAAGACAGTCTTCGGCAAGCTCACTGGGAAGCTTGACCCGAGGTCAAGTTGGCCTGGAAGGTCGGGTAACAGCTGTTGGACACGAGAGGAATAATGCTTTATTGTGCTGGAAGTACGTGTAGAAGAGAGGGAAGAAGTGACCAACTCGAAATTGTTTGGCAGCCGTAGAACTTGTGGACCTCGCTCAGTTGTTTCAAATGGGAATGTGGAACCGTGGGAGAAGAAAATATCATAGTAGGGCGCGCTGACCTGTTCGAGCCAGACAGGTTCTGGACTTGGAGCAGCAGTGCTGAATGACTGGCACTTTTGGAAGGCGCCTCAGCGAAAAGAGAGCATTGCGACATCCTTCATGCGTGTGCCAGTCGGGGCTCGAGCAGCGTCACACAGAGGACTGGGTTCCGCGACATCGATTTTGCATGCAGCTAGAAGCCGCTCACCCAGTATGGTGACGAAACACCGGGCCTGACCATTTGGTAAGAGGACTCTGCAGCAGGCGGCCCTGCCCTGCCCGGCCCAGAAGTCGATGACTTGTTTGATTCGTTTCCACTTGATGGACTCGTAACTGCAGAGTCGTAACTGCAACTTGT